>SNQJ01S0123496.1:26975-41647 GCA_010110895.2 Picea sitchensis | reverse complement strand
ATATGGATATGGTTCTGAGTGCAATATTTTTATTTGCTGAATGGCAATGGTAATGCTTGCTCAAATGGCAATATTAATAATTGTTTTATTGCCCTGGTACTAATAGTTTAATTTGCAATAATAAGGTTGTTTAATCTGCTAGGCTATTAAAGAGAGGGATAGGGTTGTTAGACCTTAGAGATATTCCCACAATAAATTAATTGATGTTACTCATGCACCTCAAGTGAAGGGACGTTAAACCAAGGTGGGTGATCAGTTAAGTACTTAGATTACTCGCGTGTCATTAATCATGCTATTCAGGCGATGGTATGATGGGTCTTGACTTGGTTCCTATGGTGCCTTGTAATAACCTAAGGATTCTCTTACGCCTTGAAATCAATGTGGTTATATTTCTTGCGCCTTGATTTTAATGTGATGCATGACTAGATAAGTGGATTAACTCCCTTAGGTCATGAGTAAGCCGAGATTATTCTCGCACCCTTCACTTGTTGACGTGGTTTATGTTAAAGTTTAGCTCTTGCGCCATTCAATTGATGATGTATGCTTATTTAAGTATTTGGTTTTTATGCACCACGAAGGATGCTGATACTTGTTTGACAAGTAACTAGCCTACTGATGCACTAGTAAACCTTGTTGATGTGTGTGGTTGTCTAGCCTAGAGAAGACGATGGTTGAGCGTCATTAACGCACGCAGTGGCTTGGTGGTGAGTCTTATTTCATCTTGATGTGTTTGCCTTGCTTGCGTCTCGTAGTCGTCGGGTGGCGACGTAGAGTTAGGCATGTTTGTTTCCTTTCTACACGCACGCACACACTGTTAAAACCCAAAAAGAAAAAAAAATTGCACTAGTTACTAGAGTCGGGTCGTCGTAAAGAGGGGGTTGTTACAATAGATTTCCCCCCCTTTTATTTTTTTTTATAGAAAATTTCAGGGTTCATTACATATGGTGTGAGAGATGTTGGTTACAACACATAGCCCTGTGGGATAAACCAAAAATTTATTTTTATAGCATAAGGGATACACCAAAAAGTTATTTTTCTATCCTAGGGGATACACCATAAAGTTATTTTTCTAAAGGAAAATTGTAACAAATCATATTTATTGTTACAAATAGAAAATTTGTCTTTTGTAAGAATGTTAGCGTAGAATGGAGAAGGAGACAAACCCGAGAGGAACCAAAATCAAGATCTCCCTAGAAACCCATAACATCACGGTGAGGGAATCTCAACCACTGAAGTATTGGAAATGATGAGGAATCTTATTATGGAATTAAATGTGTTTAAAGCTGATAACGAAAATTTAAAGAAAGATCAAGAAGATCAAGAAGAAATTAATGAAATTTTGTTACAAAATATAGCAACAAAGAAAAGTCGAAGAAATACTAAGATGGATGAGGAGGTCTATAAAAGGTCCTCAAATAATTATAGTCATGAAACAAAAAGAGAAGACAACTCTTATGAGGACACACGCATGACATAAAACAAGGCATCTACATGAAATAAGAGAAAACAATTGGATCACTTGGAAGGTGAATTCAAAAAGATAAAACCCTCCACCTTTGATGGAGAATCAAACAATGGTGAAGAATATGAATCATGGATGCTAGACATAAAGAAATACTTTCATATTTATAATTATTATATCAATATGAAGGTTAGAATGGAAATTTATAATTTAGAAGGAAAGGCTAGTATTTGGTGGCAAGACCTAAATTTAGCTAAAGGATTAAAAGAAAAATAGATCGAATAGTCAGAATTCAAAAATAAATTCAACAAAAAATACCTATCAGAAAGTTATTACAAACGAAAGACTAAATAATTTTATGAATTCTGACTAAGGAAAATGTCTATGGATAATATGATTAATAGATTTCTAGATCCGCTTAGGTTTGTGCCTTATATTAAAGAAGATAAGGTAAAGATTCAAAGATTCTTGAGTTTTCTACCACGGTCTTATAAAGACATAATTGAATTTGATAATATTAAATCTTTGAACGAGGTATTTAGGAAGGGCAGAATGTGTTATGAACAATATAAATAGAGATTTGGAACTCCTAAAGTATGGAAAGATAAGAAACATGATAAATTAAATCAACAGAAGAAAGGTTTCTAACCAGCCCCTTTCCATAACATGGCTAAAGGATTCCAAAGGAAGGATTGTCCCTCTAACACACATCATACAGAGGGGGGAAATAAAGCAGTTAATTTGGGATTTAAGAAGATAGTGCATAGTCCCATAGAACCGTTGAAATGTTGGGAGTGTGGAGAACCCCACCTACAGAGAAATTTTCCACACTTAAACCCATTAATAAAAACTTCAGTCCACAATATTCAAGAGGCTTCAACAATTTGAGATATTGGCAGAAGTATTCATAAGATCAATGCAAATTTGGGTGGTAGGAAAGAAGATCATCAATCCACTATTGTGGAAGTTGAAGGTAAAATTCATAAAAATATTTTATCTATACTAATTGACCGAGGATCTAGTTTAATTTATATTACTCCAACCTTAGTAGAATCGAACAAGTTAAAGAAGGTAAAGCATGCTAAATCTTTGTTAGTACAACTAGCAACAAGGAGAAAAAGAAAGGTAACACAATTTGTTTTTTATTGTGAACTTAGTATAACTGGTCAGAATATAAAGTTAAATATGAACGTGTTACCTTAATGGTTGCATGACATAATTATTGGAATGAACTGGTTAGAAAAACATAAAGTGATACTGAACTATTTTGAAAAGTGATTTGTGTACAAGGATGAAAATAATACAACAAGAGCAGTATAGGGAATCAGAAAACCAGCTTCTGTTAGACAAGTATCAACAATGCAATTCAAGAAATGTATTAATAAGGGTTGCAAAGATAAGCTATTCAAGTAACTAATCTTTTGAAAAAAGAAAGAAAACTAAGTTTGGAAGACATTTCATTCTTTCAGGGACTTAAATATGTATTCATAGAAGAAATACCAGAACTAACTCCAAGGAGAGAAATAAATATCTCTATTGATATACTACCTGGATTTTCCCTAGTATCAAAGGAACCTTATAGAATTAGTGTTCCCGAACCAACACAACTTAAAATTCGGTTACATGAAATTTTAGATAAAGAATACATCATACCAAGTTTTTTACCATGGGGAGCACCAATTTATTTTGTTAAAAAGAAATATGGAATGCTAAGATTGTGTGTTTATTATTGTCAATTGAATAAAATGACAATTAAAAAAAAATACCTTTTACCTAGAATCAACGATCTCTTTGACCAGGTTGGAGGAGAAAAAATATTCTCTAAGCTAGACTTGAGATCTGGTTATCACTATGTCAGGATAAAGGACGATGACGTAAACATAATAACATTCAGAACATGTTATGTACATTATGAATTTGTAGTGATTCCATTTGGATTTACTAATGCACCGACAAGTATACTCTATTCAAAAACTAATATATACTAATCAATTCAAAAACTGATGATATACTAATCTATTCAAAACCTAAAGGAGAACATGAACAACATTTTAAAATAGTATTATAGACTCTAAGAGAACATAAATTGTATGTTAAGTTTGATAAATACGATTTTTACCAAAGGAAGATACAATATTTAGGGCATGTAATATCTAAAGATGGTATTGCAATAGACCTTGAAAAGATTAGATCCATTATGGAAAGGTATATTCCTAAAGACGTAGAATACATAAGACCATTCATGGGTTTTGTCGGATATTACCAAAGGTTTATCGAAGGATTTTCCAAAATCGTTAATCCTATTACATCACTACAGAAAAGGGGAATGCAATTTAAGTGGTCTCAAAAATTGCAAGAAAATTCTGATAAATTAAAAGGACCATTAAATACAATGGCAATACTTAAGGTGGAAGACCAAGATAAAGATTTTACATTTTGTGTGAATGCAAGTAAAGAATGCTTGGGAGGAGTACTAACAAAGGATGGACACGTGATTTTCTATGAATCGCGCAAATTAAAGGAACACACAAATTAAAGGAGTAATAAAAATAACATCTCTAATTCATGCACTAAAATTGTGGCGACATTATTTAATGGGAAGAAAATTTCTATTACTAACAGATAATAGTGGTGTAAAACACTTATTGAGTCAACAGGATCTCAACGCAAGACAAACGAGGTGGTTGGATTTTTAAGTGAGTTCGATTACAAGAAATTTGATTTCATTATAGAAAAATGTGGGTGGTTAAGGTTCAAATATAGGTTATATGTACCTAATTATACTGAATTGAAGACGATGGTTCTTTATGAGTTTCATTGATCCAAGATCTTTTCGTCATGTGACTTATTAAAGAATTGTATTAAATGAGCATAAACAAAAGTACACCATAAATAAGGAAAAGATCAAAAGGAAAGAGACATAAGCATGCAATATCAACACAAAGAACTTGGTAACAGATTTCGTCCCTGGTGGACTATGTCTCCAGGTCTTGCTCTCAAATGGGTAGATATTTTTATTAACTCCACAAAAGAATTGGGAAAAATACATAAGTATACCTCATTCTAGAGTTAAGCTACAAAAGATTTGTTGATGTCAGAAAACTAACACCACCATTGAATTTGTGGCATCGTTTTACCTAAAAATGATTATCTCCACACTTCGATCCGAGTCGGACAATTTTTGGCCCAAGAGGCACCCTTGCCTCGGTTTGCATTACATTGTTCCTGCAAAAAATGACTGTCAGACCTCGAAATCCATGCCAATTCTCGAAAACTATGAAAAAATTCATACATATCTATACTGTATGGAAACGCTTGGTCTACCTCTCGTTCTCTTGCTCTGTCTCAAATACACTTGAGAGAACCCCCTTTTATACTAAAACTGGGTGGTTATGCAATAAGTGTGATGGTTGGCACGTTGGTAGGTAGAGATAAATTTAGAGAATTTAGTTGGTGGAGGTCCCGGGGTTGAATCCCATAGGCCTCCTGTTTTTAGCATACAAATTTGGCGTGCTGCTAAACCGATGGAAGATATTCTGGCGATGGTTAAGTTTTGTGCATATGTTAAATATAGCAGAATATGCTACTAAAATGGTGGATAGTTGGCACAAGCCCCTATTCTGACATAGGTTGTGGTCATATGGGCCAATACATGTAATAAGGGGTTGGGCCAAAGGTCGAGCCCCTTTCCTTTGGAACATACATAAACATTAAACTTTAAATAAACATTTCACCATATTATAAACAAGAAGTAACGTATGATGTCTTGGTTAGCGTAGAGGTGTGGGGCCTTTGGGATAATGAGAGGTCATTAGTTTGACCCCTACGAAGTCAAATAAATTTTACACATAAACCATTGGAGGGGTGCCAGGGGGTAGCCCATGACTGGGCCACGTGGCACCATATAATTTTTCCACAAAATTGTCACTTGTCACAATCGGATTTTCCCATGAAACTGACATGTGTCATCACCTAACTTTCCCACATGTCTACCATCTTTCCCACATCATCCCATGCCAACTCATTTTTACGGACGTGCCAGGTGTCACCCTTGTAGTGGTTCCATGTGTCACTTAGACTTTTGACTTTTGACCAAGTTTGATTAAACTTTGACCACTTATAACTTTTGATCTGTAACTTTTTTTGACGAGCCATTTGTGTCATTAGAAATCTTGCGATGCGATCTCCACGATCATGCCATTTTTACTTAATTTTGGGGATTTTTGAATTTTTGTGCTTTTGTTGTCTATTGAAGCCATTTTGAGCATTCTGATTTTCTTCTTTGCATTCTGAATTCTTCTTAGCCTTCTCTAGATCCTTTTTCGATCACTCCTTCCCACTCCAAGCTTTTTGGATCACCAAAATCTTTCATTAATCAATTGGTAAGTGAGGGAAGAGTCCTCTCACTTTATTCTTCTCAATCCACTTTACCTTTCTTGCACGTGTTCCCTTTAATCCTACTCAAATATAATCAACATCACCCCTGTGTGAATTCCTCATCATTCTTTCCATGATGATATCTTCCTGTAACTCATCCAAGTATTCAGGTGAAAATTCATCAATTGAAGGTATTGAAAATTCCTCATCCTGATCCATGATCATGGGAGGCTCAAAAAGTATCAAATTCTTTACGTTCACAACTGAATAAATTTGCATATAAGGTGGAATATCTAAATGAAAAGCATTACTGTCTCTTTTCTCCAAAATGGTGAAGGTTCCATATTGGATGGGCTTGCGTTTGTTTCCTTCACCCTTCTTTCTTTCCTTGATGATGTGAATACATACTCGGTATCTAACCAGGAACTGATGATCAACCATGTGCTTGTCATGCTAAGCTTTATACTGTACTTGAATCTTCTCTAATTGTTCCCTGACTTCCTGATGTATCTGTTGAATCCTTTGGATGAACTTGTGGGATCTGTCCTTTGTTCATTCTTCATTCACATCGACATCACTCCCATACATCAAGTCCAAGGGAACCTTTGGTAGGTACCCAAAACATGTATGAAAAGGTGAAATCTAAGTGGATGAATGTAAATCTTGGTTATAAGCATGTTGTACATAAGGTATATGTTCATCCCGTAACTTAGGATGCTTGTTTCATTAGCCTCTAAGAAAATCTACGAATGATATGTTTACCACCTCTATATGTCTATTAGTCCGTGTATGAAAAGTAGTTCTCCTCTTCAATTTGGTGTCCATCATTTTCCACAAGCTAGTCCAAAAATCCCCAAGGAATCGAGTATCTCAATCTGAGACAATGGACATGGTTAATCCAAAGTGAACCCAAACATGATGAAATAAGATATTAGCAATCTGCTTAGCAATGATCTTCTTTTTACATGGAATCAAGATACACATCTTTCTAAACTTGTCCACTATGACATAAAATAATCATGACCCCCTTTGGTCATTGGTAAACCCCCTACAAAATCCATGGAAATTCTCTCCCATGGATGGGATGGAGCATGAAGTGGTGAGTTTAGCCCCAATTTTCTATTAGTGGGCTTACAAATAGAATACATCAAACACCCCTTTACATATTTAGTTACAATTTCTTTCCTTTGAGGCCAATATGAAAACCTTTGCAAATGAACCATAGTTTTTCCTACCCCAAAATGCCCAGACACAAGAGAAGTGCGAGCTTCTCATATAACATGGTCTCCTTCACTTTTAGGAATACATAGCTTCCCAAGATGATAGAGTAACTTTCCCTACAGAAAATAGTTCTCTACCTATGCACCATGGGTTAGATATCATATACTTAATTAAAATATTCATGGATGGAATATCTACATAGCTATCATGAGATAAAGAATTATTATTCAAAATAATAGAAGAAATAATAGGAGGTTTAGAAATAAATATTGCACCCATAGCGTATCCGTTAGCATCTATCTCGATCTCAATAGACTGTTGAAGATTCGACAGTGCTAATACTGGTGGGGCACTGATCTTCTCCTTCAAAATGTTGAAAGATTTTTTTTGCTTTCCTTCCCACTGAAAATTGTTCTTCACACTGGTTAAGGAATGCAACATATATATCTTTTCCCTTTTCAAAGTATCGAGTACTTGATTTACATGCTCCACATGCTCATCCCAAGTCCCGCTGAAAACATGAATGTCGTCTAAATATACAATCACAAAGCCATCCAAAAAAGGCCTGAATACATCATTCATCACACAGATGAAAGTTGTCGGAGCATTACAAAGCCCAAACAACATAACTAACCAATCAAACAATCCTTGTTTGGTTTTAAAGGTAGTCTTCCATGCATCCTGTTCTACAAACCTGATTTGATGATAGCCAGTACGCAAATACAACTTAGAGAAATAAACAAAATTCTTCAACTGATCATGTAAATCATCTATACGAGAAAGAGGGTATCAATTTTTCACGATGATTTTATTCAAAGGCCGGTAATCGACACACATTCTCCATGTGCCATCTCTCTTTGGAACCATCACGATCAGAGAATCACAAGGAGATGAACTGGGCCTGATGACCCCTTGATATAATAATTCATGTACCTGCTTCTTGATCTTGATCATATCAACAATTAACATATTTTACATTCCAACATTAGGAAGAGGAGAATCCTCCTGAAGATGTATCTCATGTTGTATTTCCCTCTTAGGAGGTAATCCATTTGGTTCCTAAAAAATATTTTCATACTTCGAAACAATATCAATTAATTACTTTTAATGAGATGGATCACATCCTTGGAAAGCGCCGGCTGTCCCAACATTTTTCTCTTTGGCGACCATGAGTACATATCTCTTATTAGTGGTTATGAGTCTTTTCATCTACCCTGGACTAACAAGTGCTATATTTACCCTCATGTTGTGAGCTCTAACAATATATTCCACTCCCCCCTTAGTAAAGTGGTATTTGTTCTCATGACGAAAGAAGACTACTTTCTATAATAAAGATACAGACTTCCCAACATTATGCCACATATATCAAGCAATACAACATCCAAATCCACTTCATCAATCAACTTTGAAGCAATAGCAAATCTGACCCTGCATTGTTTGGTGACATTAAGTTTTGTTTTGTCACATACCCATCCAAGAGGGTAAGGCTTTGGATGTGGTTTTGTTACAAGACCCATATTCTTGAAAAGTGCTTCAGATATTAAGTTTACTTGGGCACCCAAATCAAATAATGTATCTATCTTAGTATGTTTAGATACAACTCATATATGAAATAACTTATTCCTATTTTGTTCAACAATATGAGGTTCATCATTGGAACTTGAACTAGAATGAAGAGAATATTTACCTTGTAGTCCAACCATTGTGGTCTTTCCTTCATCTCCTGATTCAGAACCAAGATCTTGTTGCACTGTAGCAACGGTCTTCATCTTCCCCTTTCCACTGAACTGTTTTGGTCTCTTTTTTGGATGTAGTTTCCAACAATGTTCTTCATCGTGACCGCTCCTATTGCAATGAGTGAAAGACGGTTTTCCTCCTTCTCTCATTATTGTAGAGGTCTTCTTGTCCTTCCTTTTAAACTTCTTGAAAGTCTTGTGAGGGAAATTGGAAGGTTTCCTCGTGGGATCTTCTTGAACATGTTTCCCCCTGTTCTCAAGGTGAGTGGCTTGCACACAAACTTTGTCAAGACTAGTGGGGTTAAACAAGAGAAAAGTATGACGAATATAAATTTGAAGTGCACCAATATACTTCATTAAAGTTTCATAAGAATCCAAAGGAATGTTCAATGCTAGAGCTTTCTTCCTAAATTCCTCTATGAAACTTTTTACAATATGACCTTTACTCTGTCTCAAAATTTTCCATTCCATCATTGCTTTATGTAAATACCCTAATGGATAGAACTTCTTCATTATCTCTGATTTAAATTCCGACCACGGGGAATGAAGATTACCACACTTATGTCTTATAGCTTACTCTCCAACCATATGAGAGAAATAAACACAATGATCATATTCACTTCTTCTAAGTTCTAGGCTTACCATGAAGGAATCAAACTTCTTGTACCATTTCCTGGGAGAGTATCTTAGGCCATACAATAACTTCCTTAGTTTGAAAAAAAACCTCTTATTCCAATCTTGAACAAACCCTTCTAGTTGTTCCATATATATATCCTCATTTAAATCTCCATGTAGAAACATTGTTTTAACATCTAGCGACTCTAACTCAATATCAAGTAAAGCAAATAGTGCTAACACAACGTGAACTGAAACAAGCTTCACAACTAGTGAAAATATCTCATGAAAATCAATACCTTCCTTTCAAGAATGCCCTTTTTCTTCTAGTATTTCTTTATACCTTTCGACTTCATCATCAACACCCTTTTTCATTTTGTAGACCCACTTGCAGCTGAAAACTTTCATGTACTTTGGAAGTTCTACCGGGTCCCATGTTTGATTCCTCTCTAGGGCATCTGTTTCTTCTTTCATAGCTTTCTTCCATTGAGCACTTTTAGATACCTTAATTTCTTCCTGAAAACAACTAGGTTCTCCATCAATAGAAACCAAATCCACATATGAAACATAATCGTCATACCTTGTAGGAGGATTATTGACACGTGAAGATCTTCTTAGAGATGGTTGAGGCATATCCTCAGTTTCCTAAATATTTTCTGCATCTTCATCTTCTTCCTCTAGAACTTCTTCATGCTCTTACCTTTCTGAAGATGGTTGAGTTTCCAATTGAATTTGTTGAACTTGTGGTACCTATTATTGTCTGACTTCAACATCTTCTAGTTATGATTTTAAGAGTGAGGATTCATAAAATACTACATCTATGCTTATGATGAGTTTGTGGGTAGTAGGAGATCACAATTTAAGGGGTAGTACCCCTTAAATCCATCACCATAACCAAAAAAGACATATTTATTTGATCTCGGATATAACTGTGAACATTGATCTTTAGAAATAAGAACATAAGAATCACAACCAAATATTCTTAAATTTGAAAAATCACATGAATGACATGTCCATACCCCTTCTAGAATATTGCAATTTATTGCAGTTGGTGGTGACTGATTTATCAAATAGCAAGTTGTAAGTACTTCTTCCCCCACAATTCATGTTGCAGCTTGGAATTACTAAGAATACTCCTTGCTCTCTCGAGAAGAGTCGTATTCCTGCATTCAACAACACCATTCTGTTGAGGAGTATAAACCATGGTCTTATGTATTTCGATCCCAACTTCATTGCAACAATTTTCAAATTCCACATAGGTGAACTCACCTAAATTATCTATCCTTAAACACTTGATTGACCTGTCAGTTCTCTTTTCTACCAAATCTTTGAATTTCTTAAAACTATTAAATATATCAACTTTTCTTTTAAGTATATAAACCCAAACCTTTCTAGAGTAATCATCTATAATTGTTACAAAATATGGTGATCCTCCAAAAAGAACTATAGGGGATCGTTCCCAAACATCTAAATACATGTAATCAAGAATACCTTTGCTTATATTCTTTTCCATTTTGAACTTATGTCTACACTATTTTAGAAACATACAATACTTGCATAAATTCAAATTCAGAAACTTTAGACTTGGAAGTGACTTATGATCAATTAGTAGATTAAGCCCTTTTTCTCTCATATGACCCAAATGTTGATGACATAAACGAACATAGTAACCGTCATCTTCATATGATACCACTACTTGATTTACTTTTGTCCTTCCGTCAAGCTGATAAAGTTTCACGGTCCTCTTTTCCTTCATGACTACTAAGATGGATTTGGACACCTTCAATACTCCACCTTGATATGTACATCGGTAACCAGCTGAATCTAGAACTCACAAAGATACCAAGTTATTTCTAAGTTTGGGTACATGCCTTACATATGTTAATGTTATTACATAACAATTGTGCATTTTAATATGGATTCTACCAACTCCAACAATTTTACATGAAAAATCATTTCCCATAAAAAAAACACCATCATCAATAGATTGGTAAGTTGAGAACCAATCTCTATGAAAACACATGTGGCTAGATGCACTAGAATCTAATTACCAATGATGATGTTGATTTGAAATATCACAAGTAGACAATACCTCATCAACCATTCCTAAACCTAAAACTAAACTTGTTTCAACTAAATTAGCTTCCTTTGTTTCTTTCGTGGAGTCCTCGGATGCATTCTATCTTTTCCAACAATCCTTCTTGAGATGCCCATATTTTCCACATAACCAACATTTATGCTTACCGTTCTTTCCTTTCGACTTAGACCTTGATATGTTGTTTTTTCTTCATATGAGATATGATCGATATATTATTACAATGATGAGTGTTCCATGTATAGAGAAGATATGGTCACCATCCATGAAAGGATGCATCCCTTGAATACTCGATAACTATTTATTATTATCATTTACTTATTATATCTGATATTTAATAATCAATAAATATATTATTAATTACTGTTCTAAGAGAATGTATTCTCGATGTTGTCCGAACATAAACACTCACTCTAAATGAGGGAGACATTCTTAAACATGCCAATCTTGTATTTGAAGTATACAAACTTCACCCAAGATTCATGACACTTGTGTGTCAGTCTTTGGGAGAAATCTCTCTCCCACATGAACCAAGGAGAAACTCCTTCTGCATCTCTTCCTGTGAGCCAATTAACTCTCTCTAATATTAGGCTCACTTTGGGTCTGCATGTAATAACATATAGCATCTTGAGACTTTATCGTTCCTTCTCAAATCACCATGACTAGGAAAAATACCACACCAAGATTTTTCACCACAGGTACACACCTATGAGTGAATGTCGACCTGATTCTAACTAACATGTGGAAAGCACTTCAAGCACCTCGAGTCCATATTATTCCTTGTCATGATCAAGGAAGGACTACGTCTGGGCCCATTTACCACAAGTGCACCTTTATGANAACATGTGGAAAGCACTTCAAGCACCTCGAGTCCATATTATTCCTTGTCATGATCAAGGAAGGACTACGTCTGGGCCCATTTACCACAAGTGCACCTTTATGATAAATGTATCATATCTCCCTTGGTATGCAGCCCAATCTAGGAGAAGTTTCACCCAATGCTGAAACATCAACACTCCCTCTTATCTAGGGAGGTATATTTCCATAGCAGTACAAAACTATTGTCTAGAGACATGCAGTCTGTACCAATGGTACAAAACCAACATAATAGAAAAAAGTTTGTCACACATGACACTCCCATGTGGAATTCTAGAGTCTACTCCCTCTAGGAACACTTAGTGTCAACTCCCCATACTGTGAGATGTCAAGGGTCAACTCCTTTGACATGTCCTCATGTTCTCTCCACATGGGATGATGGGACATAAGACCAAATTCACTTATCCCTTCTCGAATAAGTGTCCTCATAGATCAACTCAAATCAATTCATAGAGGAGTACGATCTGGAGAAAGTTTGTCACACATGGGACTCCAGGTGGACTTCTAGAGCATACACCCTCTGTAAACACTAGGTTCAACTCCCATAGTTTATGACATCAAGGGTAAAATACCTTGACATGTCCTCATTTTCTCTCCACATGGGACATTGGGATGTAATCCCAAACACACTTATCCCTTCTCGGATAAGTGTCATCAACGATCAACTCAAATCAGTCACAGAGGAGTATGATTTGGAGAATGTCTCAGGAAGCTGAAAACATCAACACTCCCTCTCACCGAGGGAGGAATTATTTTCCATGTCAAGTCTATCACGAAAGTACTTGAACTTCTCCCTAGTTTGGTAAGAACATCACCAACCTTCTCATATATAGGAAGGTACTGCACGAATACTTCCTTTCTCTTCACCATCTCTCTGATGTAATGGTACTTCATCTCAATGTGATTTGATTTTTCATGAAACATTGGATTATCAGAGATCTTCACACAACTTTGGTTACCATAATGAATAATGGTGGAATCCAACACATGTTTGGATAAATCTTCAAGGAGCTTGTGGATCCACAATGCTTTAGGGACTTTCATACTTAATGCAGTATAATTTTATTCTATTGTTCTCAAAGACACATAATTTCGTTTCCTGCTACACTAGGAAACCTTGGAAGATCCCAAAGTGAAGCAACACTCGAAGGTGATCCTTCTATCCACTACGTTCCCTGCCCAATCAGAGTCAATATATTCCTGCCATATCATATAAATACTGGAAGTATATCTCAGACCATGTCCAATTTTTCCTCACAAGTATCTCAACACATGCTTCAAAAAAATCTAGTGTGTCTATCTCAGATGACTTATAAACTAGCTAATTGCAGTCACTGCATAGAAAATTTTTGTATGGTGTTAACTACATACATGAATTATCCAATCGGTTGTTTGTATAGAGTCAGATCAATTGTTAAGCCCTAATATTGGCTCATTACCCCTTAATTGGGGAATATTAGATTAGTAATGTTATTTTATTTATGTCGGATTTAGGCCATTAGTTTTAATTTAGATTAGTAATGTTATTTTATTTATGTCGGATTTAGGCCATTAGTTGTAATTATACCTCCTAGTCTCCTATATATACCAATGAGACATTTTCATTTTAATCATCTTGTACTTGAACATTTAAGTGGGGTAAAAGGAGGTTTCCCCCTCGAAGAGGCTTATTATATGAAATTATCTCTTCTTCAAGGTGTTGCATACTTTTCCTGATGTTTTTCTATGCTATATTGATGTTTGGTTCTTAACATATGGTATCAGAGCTCAAGGTCTTGGGGTTTCGCTACGACATTTGAGACACCATGGAATTTTCACTATAACGTTTTTTATACAATGTTTCAGAAGGAACCGCTTGGATGGTATTTAATATACGGATCAAGGTACGTTGGGTTCAAAATTCAGCTCTTGAGGCCTTATACTTTCGGAGATACAACCTGTACAATTTAGGGTTCTGGAATCATCCTAAAATGAGTCATTGTGGAATTTTAGCTATAAATTTTTTTCTCTAACGTTTCAGACCCTAAAATCCAGAGGCAATTTACATAAATTAGTAAGGTATTTGTGGTAAAAAGTTCAGCTTCTGGGTCATCTTACATTTGTATATACACCTTGTGTAAGATGGGGTGTCTGACTAGTCCTATTGACTAGTCTCAAGAAGGTGTTCCAGGTAAAACAAGCATAACTTCTTGCTAGAATATCCAAATTGAGTGGGGCTGGTTGCATTGGATCATGGACAGTCTGTAGTAGTTTGGGTGCGCGTTTCAGAATTTAATATCAATTATTTTTT
>SNQJ01S0123496.1:0-26965 GCA_010110895.2 Picea sitchensis | reverse complement strand
ATAAAATTTTGGCGATTTTTAAGGTAAAATAATTTTATCCTATAGAATTTGGGCGAATCATTTTTAAAATAGCGAATCTCATTTTTGGAAAAACCATGGAAAATTAGCCCATGAGAAAAATTTAGCCCCTAAAATCATCTATGCACTTGGGGTGATGTTCCCTCCAAGGTATAGGGTGTCAAATTGTGAAGGATAAAAAAAGGGCACTTCTTGGTTGAGGATGTAAACTGCTTAGGCAACAGTTTACAGCGCAAAGAGAGAACCAGACAAAGGCTCAATACAACAAGCGAGGGCATGAGATGCAATCACAAATTAACACCAAAAAATGTCCTTTTTTATGTCTTTTAGTCTACTTGGTGTGGAAAATGGGTAAACTTGTGCCAAATAGATGTCTTTTCAAATCCAATTTGCAAGTGTGAAAAAGACAAGTTCACTTGGAAATATTTTCTATTTTTGATAGCGAGTCGGAAAAGAGATTAAATAAGACTCATGATCTTTCAAATCCAATTTTAACGAGTGTGAAAAGGACAAATCACTCGGTGATCTTTTCAGTTTTTGGATGAGTTAGAAAAGAGCTTAACTGAGACTTTTTATTGGGAGTCTAATCAACGTGTAAAGGGGGAGGCCAAGGCTCCCATCCCGGATTTCTGCTGAAAGTCAGTATCCTACAGATAGTTGACAAGAGCTTGGGAAAACCCAAGGCTTTCCAAGTCAAGGAGGAGAAGGTGCTAACGGAGGATACAGTCTCCTTGATGGTTCGAATAATGTCTCTTAATGGAAAAGACATTGGTGGGGGAATGGGATTTCCCATCAGGTTGTCCCAATCAAAAGGAACCTTGTCAGGACTTGGAGGGAGAGCATTCGGGGGAAGAATAAGTCTCTCTCATTCAAAAGGGGGAAGGTGTTAAATGTTTATAACATGGATGAAAGGTGTTTCAATCTCTTTAGGGAGAGTAGGGTTGACAAGAGATTGCACTGGCATGGACACTTCTTCCATTATAGGTTGAAGAGGATGCATAGTAACGGGGGCAAGAGACACTTCACCCTTAACAAAGGGGGTGAGTTTGGGAGAATATTGTGTCAATGGAACCACTGAGATAATCAAGGGATAAATGGTATGAAGAGAAACCATGGATGCTTCAAAATTAGAATGTCTCTTGGGTGAGCCCCACGCTTCTGGTATCTCGGCAATAATCGGACACAAATGAGTAAGGTGAATTCCTTCGCAAGTCCTGCAAAAGAGTTTAGGCTTACGTCTGAGGTGTCTAGGCTTCTCGATGTAACTAGCAGGGGAGAGAGAGTCATCTCATGTATGATGAATAGAAGCAGGAGACATGACATGGCTATGATTCAGGGAAAAAAGAATGATGCCCACAACATAATTGGTAGAGGTTAGGGGCAAGTTGTCGACGTAGTTTGTAGAAGAAGTCGACCCATCACTAACATGACTAGCATAGGTTGGCGTAGGAGCACTAGTATCACTGACAGTGACTGGGCTGGCAATAGATGGTGGAATTTGAGTCCATGGTATGGGGAAATATTGATTCTGAAAAATTGCAAGTCAGGCAGGATCTTGGTGTACCTCTTGCCCTAGCCTAGAAAGGTGTTGGTTCATGCCAAAACGGTATGATGAGGTTTAGATGGGCATTGCCACTAGGTTTTGTGAGGATACCGAGGTAGGATAAGGATTATTTGAGTGAGTATATATGTTTCCCCCTTGCGAAGGGGTCCCATAAAGAGGTTAGCTTGAACTGTAAAACTGGTTCTCTCCATATGAAAGACCTGGTGGTAATTGAGGACCTATCTTGGAAAAAGTGTTCGAAGGAACTGACATGATGGATGAAAGATACATGGGTAGGGGGTAATAAGTGGGATAGGCACCCATCCGAGTACTGGCTCCTGAAAGAGCATAGCTAGTATTGGATCCTTAGGGACGAAGGTTCCGACCTCCCTTGGGGACATGAATCATATCAAACGAAGAAGTAGGCATCGGAGCCATGGTGCCCCCGAGTCCAATAATAGGATTTATATATGTGGGTCAGGGAGAGGGTTGCACGGGGGAAGGAATATCAATAGAAAAATGTCTAGATACAACAAGGTGATGCCACTCCATGACATCATGTTTGGATGGTCTTCTCCTCCATGTTTGATTCTTTTCAAGATCTAGATGATTCCCCTTGAGTCTTTACTTCAAAATAGATCATGCTACCTACCATGTGATATCATTTTCCACTAACAAAGTCCACCTTCAAGAGACAGGGAAATTTTCTCAAATACAATAAGACATCTTTTGGGCTCTTGTGCTAGGTAAAATGGTCCTTCAAAGAAATAAAGGTTCTCATATGAGGGATAACGACCCTTTATTTCCAATGCCTACTACAATGATTGTTATCATATTCAATTCTTGACTACTTAGAATATTACATTGTTGTCCCACATTAGAGAAAGACCATCCATTTGCAGGAAAACAAATATCCATGAAAACAAGTTCTTCTTCGATTTCTGCCTGTAGGCACAACACCAACAATGTTGTAGCAGAGGTTGTTCCCCACTTTGTGAAGATTTTTATTCTTTTGGTTTCATGTCAATGCAATATCATAACGCCTTTAATCTAGTGGAACTCTTTTCTTTCCAAGTGAAATTCCCCCTTTGCTCCATGGGATTTCTTCACCATAATTACACTTTGTCTTCCTCTGGATGTAATTGCACAATAAGAAGTTCCCTCACTCACATAGACTCACATGCATATGGGGTTGCAATATTTCCAATCCCTTTGCATTGTTCTCAATGAGAGATTCTTGTTGTATTCTTCACAAGGTTATCCTCCTCGAGCAATGCAATCCAAATCTTCAACAAGATCCTGTCGATTTTGGATTCACCTCCAATACCTAAATAAAATACCTTTGAATTCTAGTAAAATCGCCAAAATTCTCAAATCCACGAGCCCATAAAAGGTGCTTTCCTCTGGCTCAACACCTTCTTTACTACAGAGGAGGTTGATCTTTCTTGAGATAAGTTTTTAGCACCAATGATTCTGATCTTTCAAATTTTCTTCATGGATAACAATCATTGTTCTACATGACTAGCCAACTTGCATGTACCATTCTATTTTTGACTTCCACATTGATGGATGGACAAATATTTATTTTCCAACTTGTATCCTCTTTCCACTACAATTTCCTGGAGACTATCTTCAATATGGGATCCTTAATATAAGTAATCAAAAAATTTCTTGGCTGTGGCCATATGCAAGCAAATCTACGAATCCTTTCCAAGTTACATCAACGAATGATCAAGTTTTACATTTCCAACGTATTAAAGATCGATACACCAAGAGATTACAAGACCGATGTCACACAATCTTCATGTCCCAAATGGTTCAATATGGTGCTTTGACGATCTTGTCCATACCCATCACATTTTACTTGGCGACCTTTAATGCCTCCCACCATTTTGTGCAAACTAGATCTCTATTTGTGCCACACTTGATGAGGACCATCTCTCTAGAGGTAACCATTATAAATGAGAAATCATGGTGTCTGCCTTTGAAATTATTCTCCTCCATATTCTATCACAATCCACTTATATTCCAGTGCACAAATCTAGAATCCTCCACGAAGTGACTCCTCTTTCCCTATTCACATGTCCCCTGATCACAATTACAATACAATCATCTAGCCTTCACAAGCACAACTCTCCTAAGATCACAACGGACAACAAGCAATTTTCTTTGTGGAGGCAATAACGAGATATGCCCCATTTTGTATCCTTAAAGGGATGGATCAATGGATGCCTATTGTGTATACGCGTGAAGGCTTCGTCGGATCATGTTTTTAGAATACAATTTTATTTTCTTCCATTTACTTGGGCCCTCCTATGAGGGAGTGAGGTATAGTTCTTCTATGATACCATGTTATTGTTTTTTTTTATAAAATATATGATCGATATATTATTACAATGTTGTGTGATCCATATATAGGAAACATATGGTGACCATCCATGAAAGGATGCATCCCTTGAATAATAAGTAACTATTTATTATTGTCATTTACTTATTATATATGATATTTAATAATCAATAATTGTATTATTCCTTATTATTCTAAGAGAATTTCTTCCCCATGTTGTCCAAACATCAACATGATGTACCCCTCTTATTTTTCCCTCTTTCTGTAGATTGACCTCTAACCACCATTTCTTGTGTTGTTGAGGTTTCTTTATTGGATCATTTCCTCATGACCTCACACAACAAAGCTCCCACAACAATGTCATAATCAATGACATATGTTGAGCGAAACCACATAGTTGTGACCAAATAATCCCAAGACTCAGGACACAAAGATAGTAGCGTAACCTCCTTGTCCTCATCTTCGTATGTTCCGTCCATACCACATAATTGATAAATTAGAGTATTGAAAACATTCAAGTGATCAACAATTTTCCTTCCTTCTTTCATCCACAAGTTGTACAACTATCTCTTCAATAAGATTATGTTCTTTAAGGAATTTTTCATATACAAACTCTGCAGTTTGTTCCACAAACCTGGCGTTGTCTCCTCTTCAACGATGTTAAAAAACACTTCATATGTCAGACACAAACAAATGGTGCTAAGTTCTCTTGAATCAAGATCTTCCTAGTCCTCGTCTGTCATGATTGTCGTTTTCTTTGTCTTTCCATCCAATGCCTTTTGCAATCTTTGTTGTACAAACATATCAGGTTCATCTTGAGCTTCGATAGCATAAAGCTATTATTGTCGTTGAATTTCTCCACATTAAACTTAAAACTCTTCACTTTTTCCATTAGCAGAAAAATAAATTGTTCAAACCAAGATTATAATACTAAGCCTTTTATAATAAATACACAATGATAGGATATAGTTTAAAATAAAATTTAATCCAAAATATATATATATATATATATATATATATATATTATTTAATTTATTTTTTTAAAAGTCCACTTCTTAAACAATGGTATCCTCTTCTTTAAATAATAAATGATTTATCCTTTTTAAATATTTTATCATCCACCTCACCTTATTTACCACTCCACCCCATCATGGTTGTCCACTTTATTTATATATAAAATATTCACCATCACATTTTAAGCATAATGAGACAAAGGTTCGACCATGTCTTTGAATAAGAGAAAAAACTTCATACCATCATAAAAGCTTTAATTCATCTCAAATTCTTTTAGATCAATACTATCTTAGGACTATGTGTGGGGTTGATTTTGGAGGTAGCGCTAGTTGAGTGTGGATGGGGGATCACTAATTTGTTAGTGCTATGTGGTGCACAAACAAGGTGACTTGATTTTGAGATTTTGGGAAAATTCAAATGTCTTAAGTGTCGATGACCCGAAGCCGACTCAATCACACCCATTGTTCTCAGAAAATATCTGGAAACATGTACACAATTTTCCTTAGATTACTTGTTGTACCTACTTAACCCACTTTGCTACCACTTATTAGACAACAGAAGCAAAAGATAGCATAAAACTAGAGAATAAATGAGAAAGATAAAACTCAAAACAACAATCACACAATTGACACAGTGATTTATGTGGAAACCCAAAATGGGAAAAAACCACAGGCAATGATATTTAGTATTCTTACTATTCAAGGGAGAATTACAATAGTCGATCTTAGGCATACGACTATCCTCTCCTTACCCACATTCTACACTCTACATAGATTGCACACTCACCTCTATGGGTATGCTCATATATATAAAATCTATCACTCAATTACACAAAATGATCATCAATAGATCACATAGTTACACGAACAATTCATAAATAGATTACACTTTACACAATATGTTTACAATGAGTGCATGTATGCACATTCTTAATTTAACTAAAATGCATGTATTTGTTGGCAGGTTTCCAACATAAATCTTGTATTGTATTGTATTGAAACTCTCTACATAAAATGTTTCAACCATGATGTATAGTCATAAAAGTGACCTATAAATAAAGGGCAACATTGAGGAGAGTTGATATTGATCATGGAGGAGATGTTGGGGCTTATAGATTACATTAAAAAAAATTAAAGTTGGCTCAATAAAAAACATAATAGTCATAAAAATAACCTATTTATAATGAGTGCATGTATGTACATATTATTAATTTAATCTGAATGTATGGGATGAGTAGTAGGTTTTAATATAAATTTTATTAGGGATAGATGGAACTTATGAGAATGGAAAGGAATGAAGGATAAGACAGGTGGACGAAGGGGTGGAAGATGGATGAAATAGTATTTGAAATATACAGGAAGGAATGGACGGACGGAATGGATGGATGGATTAAATAATGGAATGGAAGGAGAATGGAAGAGATGGAAGGATGGAATGAAGGAAGATGGAAGAAAGAAATGAAGGAAGGATGGATGGCATAATGTATATTCTTTTTATAATTCAAGCACAACACCAACTGTATGGTGAGACCAGAGCAATATGTGTACAAATCAAAGGAAAACTAAGAAGTTGAATAATTGTTTTTTTTTTTTTTTTGCAACAAGCCATACACAAATATGCTTTGAACATAGAAATATGACTTTGCAAAATGTTTGATGTATATCTCATAATCCAAGTGCAATACCAATTCTATCATGATCAGACCAATATGTTTATCTTAGACACATGTTGTATTTAGGAATGGGCACATCTCGGACCACACATGGTCAATAAGTGTGTTTTGTAGATGGCTTGTGTTGTGCAAAAGAAAGTGGAGACTGTATTTGCACATGTAGTTTCCAATTCTTTTGTTCTACCATTCCTTTGTAGCATGTCAATATTGAAGTCTCCTACAATCACAATGCATCTAAGATATGGAAATTGACAATGCATTGGAAATAACATCTACCATGTTGGAGAATGTTGTATGTGGAGAAGCATACAGATCTGTATCGCACTTATGCTTCCATGGAAAAAAAAAAAAATTCGCCACCACCAACATTCTTTTCTTCCACATATGATCCAAAATTGTTATACGTTTTTTCACCAATATCATCAACTTGTGTAATGTAACTGATATGCAATTGTGATTTAGGAATTTTAATTTGCATGCATAATGCCATGTATGTTTTTGTAAGCACAAAATATCTGATTGCATTGTATCATATTTATAGGAGAATACCAGATATCAATTTTTATAGAGCATGCATGACTCTCATTGCATACTTCTAACTAATTTTTGATTATGGTTCTCAAACTTAATGCATGGAAAATGGGTCTCATTGTTCTGTGTCTCACAACAGCACCCAACATTCCTGCGGATATACAAATTGATAGGCGACGATCGGTCTGGCTTGCAGAACATTACACTTCTATTATTCGGTGTCCTCCACGCAACACTAGGAGTTCCAACTGTGTGGTGACCATACCAGTATGTGTACAAGGTAGGGAAAACTAAATATGTAACTTTATAAAGTATGGACATGAGATTTTATAGAGCATGTATAAATATCAATATCCATACTTCTTCCCACTTTGTGGAGCTGCAGTTCCCTTGTAATGATGGGCTAAAAAAATAGGTTTCTATTGTTATATGTCCTACAAATAGCACCCCAGTCTCCTCAGATATACAAATTGACAAGAAGACGTGCAGGGTGGTTGAGATTTTATAGAGCATGTACACATTTTAGATCATGGTTTCTTAATGGTGGGCTAAAAAATGGACCACTATTGTTCTGTGATATACAAATTTACAAGCAGACTTGCAGGCTGGCTGGCTGAACATTGTACCTCTACTGATTTCCACAATATAGAAATTGACAAATGGACTCCAGGGCTAGTGAGCTCCCATAAATGAGCAATACATAGTAAATATGTACAAATCCCTTATTCCAATACTTAGCCACTTTTTTGGATCGCAGGCTTGTGGGTTGGCAGGCTGTAAATTGAGCCTCTAATGTTTTGTGTCCTGCAAATAGCACCTAGAGTTGCATGATATACAAATTGACAACTGGACTTGTGGGTTGGCTGGCTCAACATTGCACTTTTATTGGATCACGGACTTGTGGGCTGGTGGGCTCTAAACTGGGCCTCTAATGTTCTGTGTCCTGCAAATAGCACCCAGAGTTGCGCAATATACAAATTGACAAGAGGACTTGTGGGTTGGATGGTTCAACATTGTACCTCTATTGAGTTCTGTGATATAAAAATTGAGAGACAAACTCCAGGGCTGGCGGGTTCCAAGAAATGAGAAATACATACTAAATATGTACTTTTATAAAGTATGGACATGACATGTTATAGAGCATGTATAGATCCCTTATTCCATACATAGCCACTTTTTTGGATCGTCAACTTGCGGGCTGGTGGGATCTAAAATGGGACTCTAATGTTCCATGTCCTACAAGTAGTATCCAGAGTTGCATGATATACAAATTGATAAGCAAACTTGCAGGCTGGTTGGCTGAACATTGCACTTCTATTGTTCTGTGTCCTCGAAACAACATTCAGAGTTCTGCAATATAAAAATTGACAGACGGAGTCAAGGACTAGTGAGCGCAACATTGAATATTTATTACACACATGAAGGCAAGTGAATGTAGAGGAAGATATGGAGTGTCGAAAGAGTTGCAAAAGAAAAAAAAAAAAACATAGTTGCAAACCAATTCAACAAATAGAGAGAGAGTAAACAAAAAACTATTTAATATGGAACACGGGTAGAAAAAATGCACCTTTGCATGGATTCCTCTACATCTCTACTTAAGAGTTCTTTGTAGCATCTATTTTTCCAGTTTGTTTCTATGAACAAAAGTACAAAACAAAAGGAATATGAACACAAGTTAACATGTAAAGAAAAAGGCAAGTACTATGTACATATACTAAAAAAAATAGAATAAGATGAATAGAGTAACAGATAGTTTTTAGAATTATGTAACTTTTTTGTTTCTTTTGCATAATGTATATTTTATAATTCAAGTACAACACCAACTATATGGTGACCGAAGCAGTATGTGTACAAATCAGGGAAAACTAAGAAGCTGGATAATTTGTTTTGTTTTTTTTTGATTTTTTTTTGCAACAAGCTATACAAATATGCTTTGAAATATAGAAATATTCTAGAGAGAGAAAGAAAACCAAGTTTGGAAAACTTTGGAGTTCTTCAAGGATTTAAGGATGTATTCGTGGAATAGATATCAGAACTACCTCCAAGGAGAGAAATATATTTTTCTATTGATTTACTACCTGGATCTGACCCAGTATCAAATACACCTTATATAATGAGTGTTGTTGAGTTAACATAACTAAAAATTCAATTACAAGAACTATTACGTAAAGAATACATCAGACAAAGTGTTTCAACATGGGGAGCACTTGTTTTATTTGTTAAAAAGAAAGATGGAACGCTACGATTATGTATTGATTATCGTCAATTGAATAAAATGACGATTAAAAAAAATACCCTTTACGTAGGATGAGCGATCTATTTGACCAGGTTGGAGGAGCAAAAATATTCTCTAAACTACAATTGAGATCTTGTTATCACCATATCGAGATAAAGGACGAAGATGTAAACAAAACAATGTTTATAACATGTTATGGACAATATGATTTTTTAGTGATTCGATTTGTACTTAATAACTCACCAACAAATTTTATGTGCTTGATGAACAATATATTCATCCAATATTTTGATAAATTTGTACTATTTTTTATTGATGATAAATTGATCTATTCAAAAACTAAAGATGAATATGAAAAACATTTTAAAATAGTATTACAAACTCTAAGAGAGCATAAATTATATGTTAAGTTTAATAAATGGGCATTTTATCAAAGCAAGATACAATATTTAGAACATGTGATATCAGAAGATGGTATCGCGGTAGACCCTGAAAAGATTAAATCCATTATGGAATGGCCTATTCCTAAAGACGTAGAAGACATATGATCATTTATTGGGATTACCGGTTATTGTCAAAGGTTTATCGAAGGGTTTTACAAAATCTCCTACCCTATTACATCATTGCAAAAAAATGGGACAAAATTATTTTGTCTAAAAAATGCCAAGAATGTTTTGATAAATTGAATGTTTTTTTAACTACAACACCCATACAGAAAGTGGTTGACCCTTATAAAGATTTTACAGTTTCTGTGGATGCAAGTAAAGAAGGATTAGAAGGAGTGCTAAAAGAAGATGGACATGTCATTTGTTACGAATCATGCAAATTAATGGAACATGAAAGAAACTATGTAGCTCATGATCTAGAATTAGTAGTTGTAATTCATGCTTAAAAATGTGTCGGCATTATTTAATGGGAAGAAAATTTATATTGCTAACAGATAACAGTGGAGTGAAAAACTTGTTCAGTCAACAAGATTCCAATGCAAGATAGGCAAGGTGGTTGGCGTTTCTAATAAAGTTTTATTTTAAGGTATGACACATAAAATGAAAGGAAAATAAAGTTGCAGATGCACTAAGTCGAAGAATAACGAGTTATATGAAGTAATCATCAACAAAAAATAAAGCGATATTGAGGAAAAAATTAAATATGCAAGTATAAATGATGTAGAATACATCAAAACAACAGATCAATGGTAGAAAAATGAGGGAAATTTGCACAATAAAGATTTTAATATGCGTGAAAATGGACTGTTAATGTTCAAAAACATGTTATATGTACCTAGTTCTATTGAATTGAAGATGATGATTTTTAGTGAGTTACAAAAACAAAACATA
The DNA here is from genome assembly GCA_010110895.2 of Picea sitchensis. NCBI lineage: Eukaryota > Viridiplantae > Streptophyta > Pinopsida > Pinales > Pinaceae > Picea > Picea sitchensis. Next base: position 16,267 of record SNQJ01S0123496.1, on the reverse strand, counting down.
TTCTAGTCATCCAGGATACCAAAATATGATAACATCTTTAAGAAAACAATTTTACTGGCCTAATATGAAATATGAAATAGTTGAATACTTGTCTAAATGTTTAGATTGTCAACAGGTAAAAGTGGAACATCATCATTCGATAGGTCTTTTACAACCTCTACCTATACCAGAATGGAAATGAGAACTTATTTCAATGGAATTCGTTACAGGTTTGCCTGAGATTCAAGTACAAAACCATTCAATTATGGTAGAGATTGATAAGTTAAGCAAGTCTGCGCATTTTATACCTGTGAAATATACATACAAAGCAATTAATATTGATGAGATTTTTATGAAATAAATATTTAGAGTGCATGGGATTCCTAAGATGGTGATTTCAGATAGAGACATTAAATTTACATCCAATTTTTTGAAGGAATTGTTTGAAGGTTTGGTTACTAAACTAAATTTCACCACAAGTTACCATCCACAGATGGATGGGAAAAGAGAATGTATGAATCATATTAACGAAGATATGCTATGAATGTATGTAAGAACAAAACCAAATAAGTGGGAAGAGTATCTACACTTAGTTGAATTCACATACAATAATGGATATAAAGCATCAACAAAGATGAGTCCCTTCGAAGTTGTATACATAAGGAAATTACAACCCCGATAAGTTGGGGTAATCTAGTTGACATGAATATGGTGGACCAAAAACGCTCCAAGAAATGGAAAAGATGGTAAAAAATGAACAACATGATTTAAAAGAGGCACAAGATCGACATAAAATATAAGCAGATATGAAAAGCCGACATTAGGAATTCAATGTTGGAGAGCATGTATACCTTAAAGTCATAGCAAGGAGGAGCTCCCTAAAACTAGGAATTTGTTCCAAGTTCACACCAAGGTTTTATGGTCCATTTGAGGTCTTAACTTGAATCATACCAGTGGCATACAAACTACTACTGCCTACAAATTTAAAAGTTCATAATGCTTTTCATGATTCTTTATTAAAAAGATATATTCATGACCCTACTCACATCATTGATTGGAAAATRGTGTAAGTGGAACCAAAAAGTGAGCTCCAAGTGGTACCTCTATGTATTCTGGATAGGAAAGAAACAATACTTCGAAACAAAGCCATATCCCAAGTAAAGGTGAAATGGAAGCACTTTATCCCTCATGAGGATACTTGGGAGTTGGGAGAAGAAATGATAAAATCTTAACCAACTCTATTCCAAGTGATGGTTTGAGGAAAATACTAACATTGAGGAAAGTGTTATACTTAAGGGAGAGAGGATGTGACATCCTCAAATTATTAAAAAAAAAATTATTTTAATTTTAATGTTTTAAAAATAAATTTCCATTTATGGAAATTCGGTTTTGAAATTGTGAAGCCATTTAATTATTATTTTTATGACTCTTGGGAAAGAGTTTGACTTTCCAACTTTACTCTTTTGATGGACACATGTATGAGATAAATATTTTAATAAACTAAATGCAAGGAAACAGGTGGAACAATGAGGTTAGAAATAGTTGACTATGATTCCATGAGTGGGGAACATGTTTGAGTTAGCTCAGAGCTGATTTTTACAAGTGTGAGAATCTGGGTTTTGTCACTAGTAGCCCCTAAAAATCATGGATTTGTAAAGATGTGAATTTCCCAAGGAGGGAAATGAATGGAAACTCCTAGGAAATGGAAAAAGGATATACACAACATATGTGTGAGAAGGACGTTGCTTAGTATGTTGTTGAGATGACTATTTGTTGTTATGAGCACACATGGTGTTAGGAAAATAATTTTGTGAACTATATTGAAAGACAATGGATAAGGACCGATGCTCATTTTTCGCTTATGGATTCATGGTCATAATAGGGGGTGATTAGGACAAGTAATATTGACTGTCATGTATCTACGGTTGGGTGGAACGTGGAATATGTTCCATTGGTTTTCCAGCATCACTGTTACAAATAAGTGTTTCCTAGATCTCTTTTCTTTTCTGGTAGATAATGAATTGTTATAGAGAAAAATATAATCGATATAATGGTAGTTTATTGTTCATTAGATTTATGTAGCCACATAATCTGTGTATGCTCTATAATTTAACATGAAAAATGTATTTTATTATGCATACAAAGATTGCATGTAGCCACAAAAATTTCATTTATGTGTATGCTATAGAATTTGGATTAGTATAGATTCATGTGTGATACATAGGTTAAATGTTCATCTTATAACTCATATATGGTTCTAATTGGAATTATATATTTAGTATAATTACTGAGAAAATAAAATCTTAAACCATTAGGTACTAATATACAAAGCCCCCAAAACTCTGGAAAATTCCATACACAGTGGCATACTTTAAATATTATATAGCTAGGAGATTATTTTAAAATACTCCTGTGTGGAAGAAGAGGGAATAATTTAATAATTCTATAAGATTGGGAAATAAAAAATCTCTTCCTTTAATAGTACAGTTACAAATTTATAATGTAAATTCATGCACACTACAAAATTAAAGAAAACTGAAAAGAATAATTGTAGATCAACCTATACCAACAGCATTAAGATCTACATAAATATATTGGGAAACCGTTAATCACATGTTACATTTTAGGGGTTTGGTTACCAATGGATATTTTCTACCAGATAGACTCTGATTGTTTAAACATGTTTTCTTTACCACCATAGAATTCAACGAATCATAGAAAATGGTACTCTGAAGTCTAAAATTGAATTTCTTCCTATTTATGAGGGTTGTTACAGTTTTTCTATGTTCAAAATGATATCGGGCAACCGCAAATATAAATACATAACTTCAATGCAATCTATGAAAAATTACATGCTCTGGGAAATAAGGTTGGTGATAGATCATTTTGTCACTCTCGCTTTATATGTATACACGAAACTCAACAAATTACACATAGTGTAGAGTTTGGCTCTATGACCTTCCAAATGCATTAACAATTTAACAACAATAAAGTTTTAGAGATAGACATAAGACGAAATAATCGTTGTAATCTTTTACAATATTGTATTAGAGTTCCCTCATCGGAAATATCCTCAAATTTGCATTCAGGTATCATTATCCCTACAAGAAAAAGTCACATCCCGTATTAGTGTGATCACATTAAAAATATTTTGCATACATAACGAGATTAATTATGAGTTAAAGAAAATAAAAAAAAAATATTATTTGTAAACATTTTTCACTTATGTTTTTTGGGTTGAATCAGAAGAAACCCCTTTGGATTATATCCACTCAGTGGATTTCCTATAGATGCAATCACCACTATGTATTATCTTCAATATTGGTGGTGTGCTCGGGCTCAGTAATTCGATAGGAGATATCAAGCGTGAAGGAAGAGGGCCACTGGAAAGATTGGTGGTTTCTCTAGAATAACCATGAGAGATGAGACCCACCATTAGTTTTAACCTACTTATTTTCTAAAGAGTAAAATTATAATAGAAATAAAACAAACAAGCATATACATAGTGTAATTATCTCGAAGAATGTGTTTACATAGGGAAGAACGTAAATGAAAGAATCAAGAATTTTTTTTGAACAACAATCCCTTATCGGCCTCCTTTCTTACTACTTGTAAAACTCATAGTTAGGGTTAAGAGTATTGTAATCTCATGTTTTCTTACGTAAAACAAAGTTACTATTTTATGCAAATACTTTTAGCACAAAAAAATGAAGTTTATCTGTAAGATTAACTCGACGATAACTCTTGTACTAGGTGTTGTATAAGGAGAGGATTAATGAATTTACAAGAGCTGAGATATCCAAAAACTAAGAAGAGAAAACAAACTATAGTAATGAAATTGTAGTTTAAAGATTCAGGTTAATCCACAGAAGATGGCCCATTGAACCAGAAGAAAATAGTAAAAGAAAAAAAGAAGAAGGGTAAATAGAGGTAATCAACCCCCTTATATGATAAAGAAATGAGAGCGACTTTACACTCTAATACAGACGATCCTGATCTCATCAAGGAAATAAAATGATAATGATGATTAGCCATAAATTTATACTGTCTAAACCATTAGTTGTTGCGACAAAGTCAACCAGAGTTATATGGGTAATGGCAAATACCATTACCTACGAATGAATCCAGACACTTGAGGCGCAATAGGATTTGAACCTTTGTTATTCTAAGGTTGCCACAATTTCAACCTTAGTCACCCCTATGGAAATGATACAACATTATCAAATCCCTCTATCGAATAGAGGAAAGTCTTCTGGAGATACAATTGACATAATGAGTAGGGGAAATGGTTCCAAAGCTATCTGTTTCACGCGATGATATACCTCGATCCCATAAACTTGTACATACCCTTTGAATATCTTCAAATTTAAGAATATTTAATTCTATGTGAACTTTGAAATAAACTTTTGTTTTTGGAAAATTCAGATTTGGAAATTATTTGCCATTTATGGAAAATCCGAATTTGGAATTTTGATTGTTGTAATTAATTATTTGATGACTGTTGGGCAAAGATTCGTTTTTCCCAGCTATCCTTTTTTATTTTGGCACATGTGTAAGACAAACTTTTAATAAACTAAATGTTGGAATAAAAATGGAACAACTAGGTTAAAAATAGCTGACCATGAGTCCATGAGTGGGGAACAAGTTTGAGTTACATCAAGGATGATTTTTACAAGTGGAAGAAGTGGAATTTGGCCACTAGCATCCCCCAAAAATCATGGATTTGTAAAGTTGTGAATTTCCCCAAGGAGGGAAGGAAACACCTAGGCACAAGGATGCATATAAAAACCAACATATGGAGGAGGCAAGACGTTGCTTAGTATGTTGGGGAAAGGAAACTATTTGTTGTTATGAACATTGTTAGTGTGAGGTAAAGAATTTTTCTGATCTGCGAATGGTGACTATAGCTAAGGAGGATCATTCAGTTTTCCCTTATGGAATCATGGTCAGGCTAGGGGGTGAGAAGGATAAGTAAACTTGGCTATTTTGTTCTATGGTTGGGTGGAACATGGTCGTTCCATTTGTATTCCAACATGAGGTTTCAGATATGTATCTCATCTTGTATTCCTTTTTCAATGTTATATTTATGGTTATTATTTGTTTGGAATGTGTTGACTCTGTATACATAGGTGAAATCAATTCTTAAGGGACTGTATGACCATGTTTTACTATGGCTTATCATAGTTATATGATAATGTAAATATTGTTTATTTGAAATGTGATGATTATACATAGATATTTAAATATATGTATGTGTGTGTGTGTGTGTGTGTGTGTGTGTGTGTGTGTGTGTGCACATGTTTGTGTGTGTGCTCATATATAAATAAATAGTAGAACTATTGTTATGTTCCTATTGTCCATTGAATATATTTATTTGAAATTGATATTCAAATCTGTACGTACACAAACACCGCAGAGAACATATAGAAATAATAACAGTCTGAATACATTCTTTATTACCACATAAATATAGTGATTTAGTAGAAATCAAATTATCTTGAAAAGAAACCATTGTATTCAATAGATCATTGTTTAAAATATTATAGTTGGAGTACCATAAACAAAAAACTCCACGACCCCTTATATTGTAAACAAATCTCTAAGAAAGAATACACAGAATCTGTATGTAACTGTAGTTAAATGCGTGCATGGATCTTTCAAGGAAGGAAATTGAACTCAAATACATTTTGAGGTAAGACACTTCCTTTAACCGATTACACCAACTTGCACAACCTGCAAAATAAATAAATGAGGGTTTAGTAACTGTGCTAGCATTTAATTCTAGGGAAATAAAAAAATAGAATAAGTCAAGGATGAAACTTATCTTTAGTCCCGATGAAAATGAGATCACCTTTTGTTCCTTGTGAGACAATCCGTCCACGATCTAGGTGGAGGAGGAGTGGATCCAAAATCGACTAATGGGTACCCTCACAAAACAGAAAGGGACCATCATTAATTTCATATATCCATGCATAGAAAATTTCACTTACAAAACAGAGGAAGTGATAGTAATCAAAGAAGCGAAACCAATTATCATCGAAATAGGTCATGCATAGATTAATAAAACATGAAGCACATAATAGTAATATACAAACCCTGTATAGAGGACGAAGTAAATGGAAGAAGTCGACTGTGGAAAGGTCAACAATTAAACAAAACTACCAATTTAAACCCCTGTAACACACAGCTAGAATTTTCGATTTGGGGTAGCGATTACAGTGAATAATTATTAATTTAATAAGCATTCTTAGAGGCGCATAAGGTGTGACCTGTGTATATTCACAGTAGATCATTAAAATTAAATAGAATTACAAGAAGGAAAATACAAAAGTTTGAATGCATAGAAATTACAGTAAGAACCCAATACATAGGTTAAAACCTAACTGTGAAAAACATGCTTGAACTGTATGTTTTTCATTTTGCATAGATTTAGCAGATGAGGCGGCAAATGGATAAATTCTTAGGAATGGAAGTTATTAAACAAGGATACTTAGTGCAGAGTGGTCGACATAGGAAAACCCTTAAACTATTTTTTTTTACAATTGTATCAGACGAGAGATTAAGTAAAGGATGTTGCCGAGGTGGCCGCGGGATAAAACCCGATTCTTCCGGGTAGAGGAAATATTTTTACAACCAGAGGATACCAAAAAATGTTGTTTCGAACGAATAATATCTTATTAATTTTCCATTTCTATACATAATGTAAATTATGAAACTTTACTACAGATTTCAACCACAGTTAAGTCTAAATAACATGAACCAGCATAGCAAGTTTTGGGATCTTTGGACACATTCCGTAGTGAAAGAATAACAATGTGATGACGGTGAATAAAAAAAAAATGATAAATTTCAGAGGGTTAACTTCTAACAATGATTTGGCCATGATTTGACTGCGAACGGACCGCAATGACTATAGGCTTGAAGACTGACCACCAACTGTGAGGAAAACACAATAACCCTCAAACCTGAGTGTTAAAACTAAAGGGTTTCACTATAAGAACCTAATTTAACGTAAGCCTAAAAAAACTCATAAATTTAAATAGATAAAAATTACGTCTAATTAATTTCTTTCATTCATCATATAAGTAGCAGAAATTCATATAAGCAGTTGTCGTTTTTCGGTGGTCTTGAGTCATTCGATTTCAATATCAACTTTGTGTTTGACTTTGAGGTTATCTTTTGTAAGAGGACTTAGTAAATACAAGGAGTCTATGCTTCTCACATGGGACAATGCTGTGTATACAAGTCCATGTATCTGAATTCCAACAGGATGAAATGAAACATTATTAAGTGTTATTCCTTGTGATATGTGGACTGTATGTTCACATGCAAGTTTAATCAGAAACTATTTTTGAATTTTCAGTCGACCTGTCTTTTCTCATGTCGATACTGGCTTTGATATTCACAAAATATGTGTCCAATCGCTTCCAATCTTTGAATTATATAGATAAGACAACTTTCTTGCTTTTCTATTGCCTATATGCGGTTCATGGAACTTAATCCAAAGGACATCAAGTTTTTCTGTTTTCGTATAGCCTTTGAGTATTCCATCTGCACCATTGACCAAGCCATCCTGTGAATCATAGTTGCAGGCATATATTTCAACCATCATTTCTAATTGAGGACAAGTTGCAAAGGTAGAGTGGTTGTATGTTCATGATGTGGCACATTTCCATGGTTGTGTTCTTCCAAGTCAATTGAATTGATGATGATATCATCTCCAAGCATGAGCGATAGCATATGGATGTTATGCATTGCAGCATCCTTATTTGTGTAGAACATGTAAGGGAACGTTGGGTCTGTTGGTGCAGGCCGCAAGAACTTCAAATTCATATATGTTAAGTCATCATATGCTTGGTTGTTTGTCTGCATTCTGTTCAGAATTGCAATGAATGTTTCATATGTCTGGCTCATTGTAGTATGCAATCCAAAGCATTTAATATTTTCTCTCCAGAAGTCATGCATCATTGTTTCCATGTTAATGGTAGGTTGTTCAAATATCAATGAATCGTGGATGGGATGTGCCTAGTAATTATCCCCACATAATATCATGTCAATGTTTCCAAAGTATTTCATGTGTAGATGTTTTATGCTTCTTAGTCGGTTGTCAATGAAATAGAAGAACAAACTTCCAATCAAAGATGCTTAATCTATAAAGACAAGTTGGATTTCCTCATAAATCTTAGACAATGTATCCAACATTTCCTTGCTAAGTGGAAGAAACTGAGACTTGTTAAAAGGAATTAAAAATGCAGAGTGGACTATTGTTCCACCTCCATTATATGCAACTTTTCCTGTGTATGAAACTATTAGGCCCTTTGGTTTCATAGGATCAGAGGAATTGTTTGAATCATAGATTCATAGAAGCATTTGGAACAGTTCTTTGACTGTGAATGTCTTTCTTGTTCTTGCTCCGCCTATAAGGAACAATTGCACAGGAGTGTCGATGTTCAAGCGTTTCTTAAGAGCAATGTCCTTTACAATTGTTTGTTGTTCTCGATTCGACATACGTCTTATTCTGTGGTATTCATTATTTTCAATTAAGAAAGGATGTTTTGTGACTTGAAAACCACGATTGATACATTTTTCACCTCCACTTGCTGGAGGATGAGGAAAATCCGCTTATAAGTCATAGGAATCATAAGGAGTTTTGGTTGTTTTTCGGTTTGTAAATGTCTCATGAGGATTGTCAGGGTTTTCTAGCTCATTAACTGCAATTTCTAGCTCACCCCATGTTGGATTAACATTGTAGGTAAATATAGCTTCATTGATGTGCACTATAGTCTCAGAGGAAACATACGCAACCTCACATGTAGAGAAGTTATGTTTTAATGTCTCTTCATTTTCATCGAACATAACATACAACAACAATTTTTCTGTAAAATTGTTTACATAGTAAGAATGTTTAATGTATTTGAAAAACTGTATCACAGAGGGCTTTCCTCTTTTTGACATGGGAACACCATTTTTTTTGTAATGCCATACGAATTCTGCTAAACATATATGCCTAATAGGACATGGACATTGAAGGTAATAATAAACAATAGAGCGACATAGCATGTCTTCTGAATTACCAGGCTCTTGTTCTAGCAAAATCAGTGGTTTAAGCACAAATGTGCATTTTTCAAGTGGAGATGTTTTTATGACGACACATTTTCTTGAACTACAAGTGAGGGGCAGGGAAAGTGCAATGTGAACTGCATGATGAGCAAACATTTGTTGAATATTAAGCAATGTGTTGCCAAGTGTGTGTATCATTTGTATGGCATCAATATGACTTATTTCATGTTCTTTGTGTATTCTTCTGAATGCACTTGTCATATATTTGTCAACCTTTGTCATATACGAGGTATAGTAGAAAATGTACAAGGTATATATGACAACCCTTGTCATATTTGTCAACCTTTGTCATATACGAGGTATTGAGCACGTACTCCGCATTTGTATTTTCTTTCCACATAACTGGCATGTCCCTGGAGAAAATGTTGTTCCAAATATGGGTAAGTTATAGTTTAAGGAAAATTGTTGGTTTCTTAAGCGTAGATTGTATGGATTTGATGTACTCATCTTCTGATAGATTTAGCTTTGTCAAGAATGCATCAAATCTCATCAGCTCATCAAACTCTCCTTGTTCTAGAAATGCGAACAAGGATTTAGATTTCTCAAAAAAAACATTGTCCTCTAAACTAAGTGGCTCTATGATTCTTGTAGCTCTCATTGGCAACATGGGAAAGTTATATCTGCAATGCGAGTTTTTTTGTTTTCTACAACTTCTTGTATGGTAATGTCTATGAACTTTGGCAAGTTCTGGATCCAAATGATCTGTGTTGTATGTTATGTATTTCTCCACAAATTGTTCGATCTCTGAGTTGTTTCCATCTCCATAGACTGGTGCACCCTCTATCCACAACAGTGCCTGGTCATCTTCATTTCCCCTATTTTGGAATTCAGTCACAAAAATGTAGTCTGATATTTTTCCAAAAAATGTTTCATCATGGCATATCAATTGTCTCAAACCATTTATTATATGTCTATAGTAGCGAGTACATGTCACTAGGTCTTTTCTTATAAGGTATTCAATGTGATTGTTTTCTAGTGTATCGGTTTGTTCAGAGCCACAACACTTTTCATTGTATCGCTAATGAATTGTGGCAAGGATTTTTGCACAACATCTAACTGAACAGGCACATTAATAATTGATCTTGTTAAGCCCATATGGGGTCATTTATATCCCCAAGGCCTGATTTGTGCAAATGAAATCCACAGAGACACAAGTCTCTCCTCAAGTTCTGTAAGTGCACTTACATTTGGTACTAGTGTATTACATCTTATTTTCTTAGGGGTTGCAAATTGTGGCATTTTTCCATTTTCAAGCGACTGTTTGCATGGAAGACAAAGTTTGCAACTGGAAAATGGTTTATCATGCGCTATCAAGTGGAGTTATTCTTCTTGCAAATCAGGCGTGAAAGACTTACTATTTTTTGAGAAATTCAATTGTTCACACATTGCACACGCAATGGAAGGAGTGTCTTTAATTTGGTTCATGTACGTCTGTCTTGCATTTTTATTTTGCATGGAAGTATGAGTAGAAAGTGTTTGTTGGTTTTCATTAGTAGTAGTGCATGGTGCTGCTTCTAGGCCACGGAATGTGACAGTTGCAGGACCATTCTGGGATATGTGACCGTACCTGTTTCTATTCTATTGTGAACGAAAAAGTTTCTTTAGATTGTGATATGTGAGTTTCTCTCTAAAAGGAAGCGTAGGAATGTATTTTTTTCTCTCGTGCATGACCTTTTTAAAGTTATGGTAACTTACTCTACGTTTCTTGTCCAAGGGCACGATGACCTGATGGAAAATGGGATGAATTTCACTCTGATTCAGGTTGTCATAATTTAGTGTACGTTTTTTGTTTAAGGGGTGTGTGGCCTCATCACAACTGGGACAAATTTTACGCATAACTTTTTTCAAGCTATGACAACTTACTCTACGTTTTTTGTTTAAGCCATGTATGGCCTCATCACAACTGTGACGAATTTCATGCATGTCTTTTTTGTTCAAGCCCTGTATGGAAATATCGCAACCAGGAGGGGTTTCATTCTCACTAAAAAGCATGTGACACATATGCAGATTCGATGTGGTTTGGTTGGCATGGAAATTCAACCCTGAACCACTGATATGTCCAAGAAAAGGTTCATAATGGATATGTGTTGTATCTATTTTCAATGAGAGGATGTCAATTTTTTTATCATAATTTGAATCAATAGGCTAGGAATGGATAGTGCCATCTGACAAGGCCGACTAGACCTAGATATTTACTCTGAACATGATAAAAAACCATTGCAAACACAATCTGCAACCCTCGACATTCCCTTTTTCATATGGAAACTCTATGTTTACAAGGTATTCTTGCTAACTTCCAATTGCCAACATATTTTGTAGGAGATATGGMAAAAGGTGTTCATGAAAGAACCTAAAAGCATGTTGGCTGTCGCCTATAATTTCATTGCAAAAGGACYGTACAATGTAAAGCTGCAATGACTTCACATCGAACTCTACTGCTACCAAACAACAAATTGCATTGAACAAACTATCTCCATTGGTAGACACAACATTTGTTGCTAGTTGTAAACCATGGCAGTCTATGYGATGCATAATCTGTTTCCACTGCAATTCAAGGTCTTTGCAAATGAGGGACAAGTAATTATGAGCTTCTTCAACATTCCATATGGACATTTTTTTGTACAGTAGTGGTTCATAATGACCACTGATAACATTGGCATCTAGAACAAGATGCAATATGAATTGTAAGATGCAGTTTTGTTGAATAGTATATATCTTGTTTTTCTTGTCAATGACCATATTCCAATTGATATATTGAGCCAGTTAGATAGCCACCATATACAAAATGTATGTCCCTAATGTCCCCTCTCATGTGCATGGAGAATTGGAGATGCAGACAACTGCATCTTTGAAAAATATGTTTGGACATCATGTATTCCATGCAACTGCGAAGAAAATCAGATTTCAGTTTGTATTCATACGACTCTAATGCCTTAACGTCATCATTTTTTAAACAGCCCAGGAAATAATCTATCAATCCATTACGCACTTCGGTCGAGGAATAGTGGAAATGCAGTAGAATCTGAAATGCATCGAAAAGGCAATCCCCTACAGTATACGCGAATGCATCCAATCTAAAAAGCACATTGCTATGCAAAACCTCGCAAATGTTGTCATGTATAATGGAGTGTGTATCTATTTCATACGACTCAACATCTATTACTTCTTTCATCTTTTGAACTGTCAGTTTGAATTTGTTTGTTAGATACTTTCAGTTTGCATGAAAATAGAGAAAATGGGAAAAAAAAAGAAAAGCAAAAAAGGAAAACTACAAGTGCGTAACTGGGTACCAATCCCCATATGTATCTTTCAACCTTCTTCTTGTCAGCTTCAATCCCCACTAGTCCCCATAGAAGATGAGAAGAAAAAAGAGGAACACTAGAAAGCGAACCAAACAAAAAGAAAAAACCCAAATAAATAACACCATAAATCTACTCAGTGGAAAGATCGATTTGAACTTATTCATGTTGTGTATCCTACAAGCTTCTCAGAGCCAGAAAAAAAGTTCTGCAAAATACAAAGGACGTGACAAAGGCAATAGCTGGATGCAACTTTTCGACCCACAGAATAAAATCATTCCATGCGTTTACACCCCGACGGATGGTTCCCTCTTCTGATAGCTCCGAACTATTTTTCGAAAACCCCTCTGCATTGCAATTTTCGAAATAGATATGGACGTGGCAGTGGTCATATGAAGATGCATGGTTTCCAAGAACAAAAATTAAGAGCACAGTGAAAGATGGTCTGCAACAGAATTTCGAGGTAAGGACTCCCACCATTGAAAAATACCAACGAAACGATGGAAGGAAAACTTACCCATCAATGAGGGATGACAACAACTCAGCCCCAAAAGCTACAAACCGCAACAACAGTTCCAACAACTTGCAAAGTTGAAGAACAAAAAACCAGTGACAACCACGAAGAGGTCCAACTGCAACTGCAAGACCTCAACTTTGCAAAGCTGAATCAAACAAGAACAAGGATTATGGGACGAACCAATGAACAACCATCGACCACTGAACCATTGATGTCAGCGGAGAACTGTTCAACACAATTTAACTGCAAACAAGACCATCAAAAAAATGGAACGAAACTATATTGCAATGCCTCTGTACAATACACATTTAAGACTACGAGTTAACACTGTTAGAACCGTCAAAGGGCGTAGTCMTGTGCAAACACTTAAGAAAAATGCAGCGTGCGAGGCCTCTTCTCTCGAAGCACGCAAAAATAAAGAAAAAATCACACATGGTAATATGCTAGAGAATGTATTCTAGCTAGTAGAAAATGCTAAAGAGAACATTCGAACTAATGCTAGCATTAATCCACCTTTGACCGATGTATAAGAAAATATATGATTCAAAAAGAGCATATATGATGAAATACTTTGGATATGCCAACATATATAACATTCGGAATAGCGAAGCCCACAATAAGACCTCCAATCCCTTGTGGAATCAGATCATGCCAAATATGGTACTTTTTATTATATTAAAATCGGTGTTTTCAGTTCCCTCGTTCCAACAATAGATAATATGGAAATATTTGTGGTCAATGGACAATAATTTACACCTTAAAAAGTTTGATTAGTTTGTCTATACTTTATAGATATTGATTTAAAAATAAATATTATTTTAGGATGAGATAATATTTAACCTTCATTATTAAAATTTTTTTTTTTAAGATGAGATATCATTTAACCTTCATTCTTTTAATAATAAATAATTTTAAAAATACAAAAATAAAAACCTTGTGTAATAAAAATATATTATCAAAATATTTTTAGGTTGCAACTAGATAAGATGGTTCTTAAGCTTGAATCTAAAATTAGGCTAATCATAGCCAAAATTCAAAATTCAATGAGTTAGTTCAACTTTAACATCGTGGGCGAGACTCGAGGATTGAAGGATGGTAAACTTACGAGTTATTAACCAAAGCAACACGGAACTGTCCATCTAAAACTGAATTTTGTACCGGATTTCAGCAATTAGCGTGATTTTAGAACGTGTGAAAGTGTCCTTGTATATGTTTTTAGTTGTAACTGTGGTAGTATTAGTGATGCCAAACACATGATTGCCAGCTGACGTGTTCGGTCTTCACTGAGGCTGAGCATGCCATTTTTGTGACCACCATATTGTTTGTGATGCTAAAAGCATGATTGTCAGCTGATGTGTTCGGCCTTCAAGGAGGCCGAGCATGTCATTTTTGTGACCACCATGGTGCTTGTTGCTCCATCCCGAATGCATGATTTTACTATGGAAGTAAGGAATTCATGTATTTGATGCGCGTCACCATACCATTTCCATGACTGGCGCGTCACCAACTCATACTCTCATTTATATAATGCCTGACTGACGCTCCCGAGATCCAAAGCTCTCTTCAGTGAATGAATGTGTTTTATAATGACTTTTTCATGTAAAGAGTTTTGAAGAAGGTAGTCTTCTGTCTAATGTATGGAAAATGGTTGGTTTCGAATGTTTTGATGCCTCCAACAACAACCTAAATGGTTGAAATTTTGATTAATTTTGGAGACTATTCAAACCAATCAGTGATGGAGTGGTATGCGAATCATGCTTTAGGGATCAACCCAGTGAGCATTACAATGTTTGCGAAGCTTGTAATTATAATCGTTTGTTGTAACGTCGTAGTTGCATAGCACATTGGAATGGGTAGGATTGGAAAAAAATGGATTCCACTTAAGTTTTTCCTGATTCAAATTTGTCATTGCATAGGGTAAGTCGTCCCAAACAGCCCACTTTCCACGGAGAAACCCACACCCTTTCACAGCTTATCCAATTTTGGATTGTAGATCAGGTTAGAGATTGAACAATATGAATTGTGCATCCGGTTAAGGATGGTAAGGTGACAGTATTCTTTAGTAAATGGATATCTTTGATTATTTGTTACCTTATTTATGTTATTTGTTTGTTTTTCTACATAGTTCTAAAAATACATTGAAGAAGACATAATACTAGTTACATAGTTCTAAAAATATATTTAAGAAGTTGAATATGTTTCCACATAATACTAATAGAATTCACTTATACCTATTGATAATGTGCACATTTAATGATGCTTTAACCATAAATTTCAATTGTATGGTTATCAATTGAAGATGCTAGCATATTCTTAGTCGTCCTTCCAAATCAATGAACTAGATCTTATGTTCATAACTTTCTAGCATTTTTAAAAGTTTCAGTTAACCTGCTTACTTTTTAACATTTACTTAATATGATTAAGAAATTAATGTGTGACCATTCAGTTAACCTGTTTACTTTTTAACATTTACTTAATATGATTAAGAAATTAATGTGTGACCATCTAATTGCCACGTTCAAATGATTAACAAACTTAATTGAAATTACAAATTTACTTCACTATTAACTTTTTATCATTTTACAGTATTAGATTTACATTTGTGCCACTTTTACTTATGAGAGTCTCATAACTTTTCATATTCTTCAGTAATTTCATCTTAAGAGGAGTAAGCCTTTCTCCCTTCACCAATAGTTAATTAGAGGCTATAAATTTATTATAATTGTTTTTATTTTTTTTTTGTCATTGAACTACATATTTTAGTATATATATATATATTATTTTTTTTTCATTAAACTACAAAATTTAGATAAAAACTAATTGCTCCATATCGTAAAAGAACCCCAAATACTACATTGGATGGTCCAAATTTGAGAAAGTTCAGCCATTAAATCTCTCGTACTTATAATATTCTGTTTTCTAATAAACCGTTTACGAAAACGTAGAACAATAAAAAAAAAAAAAAACTCTTTTTACTAAGCTCAATCGTTCATCACTTTGTCTTCACATTATAATGGCTTCAAGTACTTGCATTTATTGCTTCCTCGTTGCTTTTCTAGCACTGTTTTAGTTTGCATAATTGAGCTGTATTATCAACCATCTTAAATAGATAGGAATTTGATGTTTATATATTCATCCAAATCATTGGAGCACAACTTGTTATAATTTAAAGGAAGTGTGAAATCTGGAAGATGCGCAGAAGGAAAGGTGAATCGTGCCACACGTACATAGTAATGACAAATTATTATGATTATAGGAAATTTGAAATCTTGGAGATCCATTGAGGGCAAGGTGAGTTGTACCATAGGTACATACTACATAGTAAAATAACTTTCATAGAGTAACAATAATG
>SNQJ01S0123495.1:12414-22490 GCA_010110895.2 Picea sitchensis | reverse complement strand
AGCTGGAAGTCAAATTAAAGGAAATAGCTGTCAAGAAACAAATTAGTAATATATTGTTAAATTTTCTCTTAAGCAGTTAAGTGTGTTCAATATTCTTTAACTTTAGACTATTAAAACAATAACTGCATGCATAAGGATCACTGAAAGAAAGACATCCACAGTATACACAAGATTTATCCTGGGAAACCCTCATGGGGGAGAAAACCCAACAAAGCTTCTTCAATATAGATTCTTCAATAAGTATAATGTCTCTCTCAAGAGAGATCTCACCAAACAGAAGATAAAACAGAAACCCTAACCATAATAGGGTAGCGCACCATTAGACTAGGATAGCCCTTTTTATCCCCATTTTGTGGGATAACTAAGGAGATCATGTCTCGAGGCCCTCAGGTTGTAGATATGGAGTGCTGAGAGACTACATGACCAACAATATCCATTTGCACAGATAGAGACCCTTCTCACCACCACAGAGGTCAGGATTTTCAACTGGCATCCACCACACCAACTGGCTTCCGAGAGGCACTGGGCCTTGCTCCATGAGGTACAAGTCAGGTATTATGGTGAGTGTCATTTCAATATTTGAGGCATTTGAGTATGTTGAATCTTAGACGGCTTTAGATTTCATGACATATGCTTGGACATTATGCCTTTTTCCTTGTTTCACCTTGTTGGTTGACATTGTGCCCTAGTAAGTGGTCTTTCCTCGGGATGGGTTTGCTACTAGGAACTCCCTTAAAGATCCATCGTACCATTCCCGACCATACTTACCACTTTTCATCATTAAACCCTCCCATTTCCTTATCTCTTGGGATTTTAGGGTGTATTGACCCAAGAAGGGGTTGTCCCTCATTCTATGGGAATAAGGGGCTGAAGGCCCAGAGGGATTGTTGTTGGGTAAAAGATAAAAGCCTACTTATAAACCTTCCAGATGCTTCGCCCAGGGATCACCCAAGAAAGCAATGAAATGCTTCTCTGTAAGAAAAAAGGGGACCCACAAGAAATATGATTATGAATGCTTAAAAGGTTAGTTGGAGGATATGAGGTTTCATCACAAGACAACCTATCATGAATATGGATATCTAGTGGTATGAGATTACCACCATTTGGTCACCAAGCCAGGGTAATGGTTTTTAGTTGCATGGCTGGGAGAAAGGGGGTCTCATCACGAGCCAACCTTCTATTTTCGCTAGGTATTTGTGAGTGAGACTGTCATTATCTGGACACCACGCTAGGATAGTGGCCTTAAACTTGTCCTTAAATTATGAAAGAAACAAAGAATGAGAAAAAATCTATTAAAAGTAACCTATATACATTGCAACACATTCACTTTACATTTCCTTGCAATTTCCTTTTAAACAATTCAATTTCAAGTACTTTCATTCTTTCCTTTTCAACAAGTTGTTTATATGTGAATATTTACTTTTCCTAGGCATTCTTTATTTTTGTTGCAAGTATTCTTCATTTCTTGGAGAATCAATTGTTTGAACATAAAGGTATTATTTGATTCGTTGTGTAAGTTATTCCATTCTTTATTTTAATTTAATTTGTTTAAATATCTTTTACTTGTGCATAATTCAATAAGTTGGGATTGGATAATCTTTAGGCATTGGTCTGTTTATATTTTTGTAACGTAAAAAGTTTGCTTGTCATTGAAAGAGTTGCATCCTTGCATTGCTGCTTGTCATTGGGTTGGGTCTCCTTAATCAATAAATCAATTAACTCCTAGAACATTAATAAAAAACTTCACACAGTTTAATAGGGTCTACCCCCCTTGGCTTCCCTTGGAGTGAACCTAGACGGGAGAAGTCTAGATCGAGGTGACATTGGGTCTAGACTTAGGTTTGTGCCTCCAAGGACACACCAAGTGGGTCGGAGACTTCTCCATGATTGTAGGTGTGTATTAGGACGACAACACTATTGATGGTGAAAAGTGATGCACTATGCTTGGAGATCATTTCTTGTGCATGTGAATGGACTTAACTTGGAAGATTAGGGTTTGATCTAGCTTCTTGTGGAATTGGTAAGGGAAAAATCTGCATTTATTGTCTTTGTCTTCCTCTTTCCATAATTTTGTTTGTTAAAACCCTTGGAGGAGTATAAGGGCATACACCCTTCCCAAGGTTTGTTTGCTTGTTCAAGAAAGGTCAATTTTCACAAGGTGTCTTGGAGAACTACAAGAGTGTACACCCTCCAAGGTCACCTTGGTTTGTTTTGCAAACCCTAGTAAGTAAAAGGGATTACACCCCTAGGGCTTTGTAGATCAAACATTTTCGTCCAAGTTTCATTTCTCAAGGCAAATACTTTTCAAGGTTGTGCCAAGAGAATTACAAGGGTGTACACCCTCTTGGTATCTCCTAGATTGACTTAGCTACACTTGGGAATTACAAGGGCGTACACCCCCAAGGGCTTCGCCAAGCCATCTCTTTCATTGACCCCATAAACCCAATAGTAAGACACTAATAATTTTTTCAAGTTTGCAGTGGAGATATAAAATCTTTGCATTGGTAAACATAACAATTTCACTTTTTGATGCTCTCTCACTTGGATTGTATACTTGATGCTACAAGCATCCTTGCCTCCTTGAGGCGTCCTCTTTCTCCAAACAATTATTGCTGCTGTTAACAACTAACCCTAGAGCCATAAGGATGCAGAAACCCTAACTGTTCTATCCCTAATATCTCACAAACTAACCCTAGACTTAAGCTAAACTTTTACTTGCTAAAACGCACTTTTTGGGCAAGTTTCATTGGATAATTTTGCTTCTGTAATGCATTGTATGCTACAGTGATAAGGTTGATAAATTTTACTGCAGAAAAGTTTTATAACAGCCTTGTTTGACTGCTCAAGTTTCATACTATTTTGTGCAAGCTAGACTAGTCATTGTTGGTTCACCTATTGCATGTTTAAATGAACTTGTAGCAGCTTTAATTGCAGCCTCTGTTATCATTATATTGCTGATAATTAATATTGTTTGATCGCTGCAAATTAGGGATAGCAAGCTTAACTTGCTTGTCCACTTAACATACTATATGCAACCTTGGCTTTTCTTGTGTCTTGGGCAGGTACAATCACTTTTGCAGCTACCCAAAGACTTGGCAGCTTTAAAACCTTCCGGAGACGAGTCATCAAAGCCACTTTCCTCTTCCCTTATTGACTTTTAGGGGGACACTTCTCTTCCTTCCTTTCCATCCGTCTCAATCCCCCCAGGGTCATCGAGATTGCCTCCCTAGAGTGACCTAGTCACCCTTGAAGCACGGGACCTATATCGAGGTGACATTGGGTATAGTGTCCCTTAAGTTGTTGCCACTTGGTGGTTGGGTTAGGTTTTTCCCAATCTACAACTTGTGCGATAACATTTTGGTGTCGTTGCCGGGGAGGATTTTGAATCCTCTTCGTGCCCTAACGTCACTTTGGCAAGCTTCCTTCCCAAAGCCTCTATCCCTTAGCTTGCCCGACGACTCCATTGAAGAACGTTCCCTTTTCCACCCTTGATAAGTTTCCCTTGAAACTTGTCTGGTGACTCCACTTTCCACGAACCCACCTTTCCCTCTTTCCCCCTTTTCCCTCCTTTGGTGAGACTTGACCTCACTTGGCGACTCCATTGAGGTGTCTTTTCAGTCAATGGAATTATGGCACCATGGGATGAACCCTCATCCAGAACTTGTTATGACTCGAATGTGGCATTTTTACAGATGGAAAAGGAAAAGGCTACTAATAAAGCTTCTAAGGAAATGATGAATCACATAAAAGAGTTGTTTCCTGCCCTTGACGACGAAGAAGTGCTTGAAGAAGAGACATATGAATAAAGTTACCAAGAATATCTCGATGAATCTTCTCATGATGAAGATCCATATGATGCATTTGATGAAGATTAAGCACTCTCATCTGCCCTTCCACCTGATGATGATGTCCATGCCACTACTCTTGCACATGAAAACAAAGAGATGGTCGCTTTTGTTGATGGTCTTGTGAAAGAACCTTTACACATGGTTGACGAGCATATAAACACTTTCATACAGATTGGCAGACGCAAGTGGGACTTTGGTTGTCGCATTTTCGATAGAGACCCCATTTATGACATTAAGGGTACCCCTCAAGAAAAGGGGTTTGAGTTGTCATCTTCAGAGGACTACTTTTCATGTGTATATGGTTCATATGTCTGGGAGCCTGATGATGATATAATTACAGATTTATTCGAGGACACTCAACCACTTTCGTCCTCAATTTTCGAGAAATAGAAGGACGTGGCCACCTCAGAGCCATAGAGGCTCATTCTTCAAAGTGAAAGTATTTTTGCCGTCGTGCATATTGCTGTAGCCACTGCTATCCATACCATCTCCCATCAAATCACATTCATATTTTATCAATGATATTTATCCTCATGGATCTCCCTATTTTATCCTACTTAAATTGGATATTTTTATAGTTATGAAACAAGGTTTTTTGTAACAGTGGCTGTAATAAGCCACTTAACAACCATAAATATCTCGCTAACTCTCACTAAGATGAGGTTGACCTCGTCCATAATTTGCCAAGCTCATGCGTTCCCGCTAAATTCTCCATGTGGTGTTGACTTAACTCAAGACAAGCAAACTTTTCCTTAAATAAAATTTCCAAAATAAACTCCTTGTTTAGTAATAAAATCATCCTCATGCAAGCACGTCAAGAAAGTCGCCCTCTCTAAAATTAATAATTTCCCCTTTTTCCGGTTTTGTAAAATTAGCAAAGGAGAGATTTTCAGGGAAGGCACCCTCCTTTACTAAAAATAAATGACAAGTCATCCTCTGAAAATAGAACCAAAACATGCAAGTGTCTTTTTAGCCAATTGCCAAATTTACACAAGTAGGCACCTAGGGTTTCTTTGAGGAAATGATGCTGCTACATGCAACACTCGAACCATGAACAAGGCACCCTCACCTTCCAATAATAATTTTGCTAAATATAGATAAGAGAAGGGATTTGCTAGGAGATTGCTACCAAATATAAAACGCCTAAAAATAAGCATTGCTAAAAATAACAACATCATGCATGTCAATGGAATCAATCTCATTGGATTCGATTTTCTGCAAGGAATCCAAATATATGCTCGGAATTGTCATATGGAGTATTGTTTGTTCTCCTCCCCACCCAAGTTCAATTCCTGCAAAGTGATATGTTGGCCCATTGTGATAAGGCTAGAAGGGTAGATGCTCCCAGGATAGAGGTCCACTCCGATGTACCTCATGATGCCTTAACCTTGGCTATATAATGATTTATTGGTATATTTGGATTGTGGGTTTATGGATATACTCTTGGGTTATAGTGGTAACCAGAAGGTTTGATCCCAGGCTTAGCCTAGATCACTCTAATGAGTTATCAATTCCCATGGTTAAAAAAAATAGCAGTGTCTTGCATGTCGCCCGAAAAAAGCTCATTGACATCATGAGCTTGCAAGGATCCCAAATATGTGATTATCGATGACCCATAGAATTGTTAAATTTGGCAGCATCGATAATTATTCTCCAATGAGAGGCCATATGGGCCACCCTGAAGCTAGCCAAGGAGATTTGGAGAATCAACTAGTCTTGTGAGGTATTGACAAAAGCTAGGGGGAATGTACAACCTCTGTGAGCATAGACAATCTAGTGAAAAAGTCAGGGGGAACATACAACCTCTGTGAGCATAGAAAAACTAGTGCAAAAGTCAGGGGGAACATACAACCTCTGTGAGCTTAGTCAAGCCTTGTGAGCCATGAGCAAAAGTCAAGGAATCTAGCAAAAGTTAGGATGAATGTAAAATTACTAATGAGCTAGAAACAAACGATTTTCCTAATATTGCAAATGATATAAATGTATTGATCTGGTGTGTTGGCACTTGTAACATTATCCACCATGAAGAGAAATTCGAATTGCCATGTAAAGAGTTGAGTTGTAAAAGTCAAAGTTACATGTCTAGGTCAAAGTCAAAGTTGTCAAGTTTGTCGCATGTCGCATGCATGCATGCATGTTGCATGTTGCATGCATGACATGCATTGCATGCATGTCTAGTTGCATGTTGCATGCATGACATTTGCATGCTAAGTTAGTACGCATGCATGCCAAGTCAAGGGTGAGTTGTTATGCAAGAGTCGAGTCATCTAAGTAAAGTCTCTTCTCTAGTTCTAATTTGAGTTAAGGCGAGTTGTGAAAGTCATGCAAACATCTTCTATTTTTGAACTATCCCTCTCCTCTCTCAAACACCTACTTATACACAGCTCGAACCTCATTGCCATACGTCTTGTTTTGGAGAGGAAGGCTGCTAGGAAAGGTTCAGCGTGTCAGCTAAGAGATATCAGCATATCAATCAAGAGATATTAGCGTATCAGCTAAGAGATATCAGCATATCAGTCAAGAGATATCAGCGTATCAGTTAAGAGGAAATCAACATATCAGTCAAGGGTTAAACTACATATCAGTCAAGGGATAGACAACATAATAGTCAAGAAGAAAGGCAACATATCTCTCAAGAAAAGAGCAGCATATCAGTCAAAAGAGACATCATATAACCCTGATAAAGTGAGGCTGCATTTCAGTCCAGAAAAGGACAACAAAGCAACACCTAGTCAGTGCATGGTATCTTCCACAACGTTGGTCAATAAAAAGAAATTATATCAGCAAAGCCTCTCCTCTTCTACAAGGTCTTTTCAGTCCGGTCTAAGTCGTCTTGGCAAGCTCTTTTAAGAGCAGATTTCTCATGGTGGATATTTGTAAGTAATCATACATTATTAATGCAATAAAGGAAGATCGTTTGCTGGGGTTTTTCTCCCTGTATAGGGTTTCCCCAGGGTATATGTGTTGTTGATGTGCATGCTTACGTAGCTACATGGTTATTGCTATTCAGTTATGATTCTGTATTGTTGAAAGGTATTAAGTTGGAATCAAAGTGTTGAAAAATAAAAGAAATAATCCGCATAAGAAATCAAACTCTATAATTTAACATGGTATCAAAGCTTAAGGTGTGATAAGCTTGTTGAGGTGCAACAACAAGTACACAAAGATCCAAGCAAGCTTGATTAAGTTTCCAGTGTAAGGCCCATGGCATCCTCCATTTCAGTCAGAGCTGAGGATAGGCTTGAAGGAGCTGCCAACTTCAATGTGTGGAAGTTCCGGATAACAAATATCTTGCAGGAGCATGATCTTGAGCAATATGTGACCACAATGGTGGAGGAACCCACGACTAATGCAGGAAGAGCAAATTTCAAGAAGAGTCAAGCAAAGGCTAAGAGAATCATATTTGACTCAGTCAAAGACAATGTAATGCCGACAATGACTTCGTTAATGACTGTCAAGGACTGTATGGATACCTTGGTGAATCTGTATGAGAAATAGGCTCCAAGTCAGAAGAGGACACTTAAGCACAAGCTTAAGTATTTGAAGATGGAGAAAGGTGAATCAGTAGCATCTTTATTTTCCAAAATAGACTAGATAAGAGATCAACTTCTAGTCACAGGTGTTACTGTGGACGATGATGACTTAGTACATGCCATATTTGATGGTCTTCCTTCTTCGTGGGAGACTTTCTTATCCAGTGTAAGTGGGAGAGAGATTCAACCCACGTTTGAGAGGTTATGGCATGATTTCCTCTAGGAGGAGAGTCGCATTGTTACCAGGAGCGAGCCAACCAAAGAAGAGCATTCAACATTAGCATCAAGATTCAAGGGAAAGAAGAAAGTCACTTTCCAGAAAGGCTCTCAGAGGAAGTCAAACACCAAAGGTATGTTCAAAGGAAAAAGTATTGATACATCGAAGATTAAATGATTTAGTTGCAATAAGTTGGGTCATTTTGCTAGAGACTGTTGGTTTAGGAAGAAAAATCCAAGGAAAGGGAAACATCATGCCTCGGCTACTGAGGATGATGAATCCAAATGGAATCAAAAGAGTTCCTCTAATGAAAAAGAAACTAGAAAAGAATATTACCTGGTTTTTGCCTTATCCAGTTCAGTTTTCACGGGGCCAAAAACTTGGCTAGTAGATAGTGGTGCATCAAAGCACATGACATGGTACAAGAAGATCCTCTCAGATTTCAAGACAAAATCTTTTGCAGAGCAGGTTGAGCTTGGGGATGACAAATGTTACAAGATTGCAGGAGTAGGCTCTATCTCCTTCAGTTTGGAATTTGGGGCTAGGCTTCATGTTGATGAAGTATTATATGTTCCAGGGCTCAAGAAGAATCTACTATCAGTTGCAACCCTTGAGGACAAAGGATATTCGGTGATCTTTGAGGACATGAAGGCACTACTGTGGGATAAAGGTAGCCACTTGAGTACAACAAAACCCATTGGGATTCGCAGAGGAGGACTGTACGTCATGACAGGACAATCAGTTCAGGCATTGGCTAATGATGCGACTAGCTCCAACGAGTTGTGACACAGAAGACTTGGACATCTTCATTACAAAGCACTTCTAGATCTGCAAAACATGGTATGTGGCATGCCCTCTATTTCTCTTAGTAAAAATGAAATTTGTAAAGGATGCATGATAGGTAAAAATATAAAGAAATCATTTCCTAGAAGAGACAACAGAGCTTAGGGCATCTTAGATCTGGTTCATTCTGATGTATGTGGTCCCATGTCATCTCCTTCACTCAGTGGTTGTTTGTATTATGTCATTTTTATTGATGATTACTCAAGAAAATGTTGGATATATTTCCTTAAAGCTAAAAGTGATACATTTGATAAATTCAAAGAGTATAAAGCCTTTATTGAAAAACAGACATGGAAACACATCAGAACCCTTAGAACAGACAATGGAGGAGAGTTTGAATCTCTCCAGTTTGAGGATTTCTGCAAGGAAGCAGGAATCAAGAGACAGTTGACCGTGCTATATAACCCTCAGCAAAATGGAATTGCTGAGAGGAAAAACAGGACAATTTGTGAGGCAGCGAAAGCCATGATGTTTGTCAAGGATCTGCCAAAATATTTATGGGCAGAAGCTACCTCCACTGCCGTGTATATTCAGAACAGGTGTCCACATCTTATCTTGAAGGACAAGACTCCTGATGTGATGTCCCCATCCGCTTAAGAGTCACAAGGGGAGAATTTTGCTAGCCTAATTAAGTTCCCGTGAGCTAAGGCGGAAAAGTGTACTTGGGGACATATTTTGCCTAGGAGAACTTATAAAGTAAAAGTGGGAAAGAGGGGACAAGGGTCCAAGGCTAATTAAAAAGTCACTTTAAAATTATAAAGTGAGAAACCCACTAAAGTGGCTTTTATTTCATTTAAATAATAAAGGAGCGGGAAAAAGGCTCAAGTGAACATAAAAGGGAAAAATGAGGAATTTCCTCTCATTCTTGTTCTTGTCAATTGAGAAAAAGATTTTGGAGAGATCTTGAGAAAAGAGTCTAAGGTTTTGGAGAAACCCTTCATTGCTTTTGGTTTTGGTGTTGAAACTATACACCCTAGCTAGCCTTCGGGAAGAGATCACTCCAGATTTCTTCAATGAACTTCATGGTTGTCGAGTAAAATCTTCTTTCTAGCCGAGTCTTCCATTTTTGTGGCTGAGATAATCCTTGGGGACGTCCGTTGAGCTTTGCTGGGCGAGTTCTTCTTTACTCAGAGTTCATACGCAGCTGTGGGGCAAGTGAGAGTTAAGGTGCTGTCACCTATTCCTCAACTCCTCCGTTTAGGCCAACTCCTAGTGAAGCCAAGGGGGGTAGTCCCTAAAAAAATACTATGGCTTGATCTAAGCTAAGTACAAAATATAAATCTAGGAGTTTATTACTTTTATTCAACAATCAACCATGAATTGAAATACACATAAACAAGTCATTCATCCACGATATAACATCAAGCATACATTTGCATAAAAAATGATACTCAGGTACGTTTGTTATATGCAAGTGAAATTAAAATTGCTTTAAAGACAATATCCAATATGTAAAAAGAAGCCCGTGGCTTTGCTGAGTGTGAAAAATGATACCAGTGCCTTAAAGTGAATCGTGGGCAATGTAGTTCGTGTGTTTTATTAAGATAAATTGATGTTGAATTAGTGAAATGGTTTGGGCCTCCTTAGAGGTTAGCTCTTTGTTTGGAAACTTGCGGAGAGCTTTACCGAAACCCA
>SNQJ01S0123495.1:0-12404 GCA_010110895.2 Picea sitchensis | reverse complement strand
GTGTCCAGTGTATATTCATGTCCCTAAGGAAAAGAGGACAAAGATGGAACCCTCAGGCAAGAAAGGGGTTTTTGTGGGGTACAGTGAGAACTCCAAGGCTTACAGGATATATGTACCAGGTCAGAGGCAGATAGAGGTAAGCAGAGATGTGACTTTCCATGAGGAAACCGCATTCAAGAAATCCAGAGAGCTTCAACAGGAATCAGAAGCAGTTTAGCCAGCTTCACCCTCTTCTGAAAATGAAGAGTTAGATGATCAGAGGGAGGAACCTCATGAAGGGACAAGTAATGAGCCCCTAGAACCTGCTGAAGAGTTAGAAAGAACTCTTGAAGAACTTCCAGCCAAAAGGAAGCCAGGTGGCTTAAAGAAACAGTGCAGGAAGCAGAAAAGATTGCTGTTCCCAAAGGAACTTAAAGGGAAAGTAAGAGGCCTCATAGGTTTGGAGGCTATATTGCACTGATGAGCAACATCAGTGATGCCGAACCTTCTTCATTTGAAGAAGCAGTTAAATTACAAGTATGGAAGGATGCCATGCTTGAGGAATACAGGTCAATGCTAAAGAACAATGTTTGGGACATTGTGCCGAGGCCAAAGGACAAATCAATGGTCTCTTCCAAATGGATCTATAAGATCAAACATGCAGCTGATGGGAGTGTGGAAAAGTTCAAAGCAAGATTTGTTGCCAGAGGTTTCACTCAGAAAGAAGGAATCGACTACGAAGAGACTTTTGCCCTTGAAGCCAGGTATACCTCCGTTCGATCTATTATTGCATTAGCTTCCGTTCTTGGTTGGAAGCTACATCAGATGGATGTAAAAACAACATTCTTGAATGGAAAGATTGAACAGGAGGTCTTTGTGGAACAACTAGATGGTTTTGTACTACATAACAAAGGCACTCATGTATCAAGCTAAGGAAAGCCTTGTATGGTCTTAAGCATGCTCCCAGAGTTTGGTATGACAGGATTGATGGCTTTCTTAAAAGCCCGGGCTTTTAGAAAAGTGATGCTGATGCGAATTTGTACTTCAAGGTAAGAGGGAACCAACATGTTATACTAATCTTGTATGTTGATGATCTCTTTCTAACAGGAGAGGAAGGGCTAATAGCCTGGTGTAAGAGGGAGCTAATTTCATAATTTGAGATGAAAGACTTAGGATTGATGCATTACTTCTTAGGATTGGAAGTGTGGCAAAGACAAGGCGAGATATTTCTGGCATAAGGAAAATACATAGTGGATGTACTAAAGAGGTTTGGTACGATGGATTGCAAATCCATGTCTACTCCGATGGTTACCAACCTAAGGAAGCTACATGATTCTGATTCAGGTTTAGATTTGGTGGATCCCACCATGTATAGGCAACTGATTGGATCATTAATGTACATGATCCACACTAGGCCATATATATGCTATGCAATGATTGCAATGAGTCAATTCATGACTGAATCGAGACAGAGACACTGGGTGGCAGCAAAGCACATCTTGAGATATCTCAGAGGGACTATTACCTATGGTCTAAGATATACATCCAGTGGTGGTATGTTTCTGCATGGGTATGCAGATGTTGATTGGGTAGGAAGCCCAATGGACTGAAAAAGTACTTCTGCATACTGCTTCAGTTTAGGATCCGCTATGATCTCTTGGTCAAGCAGGAAACAAGGGTCCATTGCACAGAGTACAACAAAGGTCGAGTACATTGCAGCAAGTGATGCTTGCAAGGAAGCAGTATGGCTCATAAAATTGGTTTTTGGGTTGTTTGGTGACAAGCTCTAGACGACGGTGGTTCACTATGATAATCAAAGTTGCATAAAAATGACAGAGAACCTGGTATTTCACGACAGGTCAAAACATATTGAGATGAAGTAACACTACATGCTAGACTTGGTCTAGAGAAAAACTGTAAAGTTATAGTACTTAGGCATGAGCAAGCAGGTAGCTGATATCCTGACCAAGCCTTTGCCATTGAGACAGTTTGTGCAGCTGAGAGGCAAGCTTGGTGTGGCTAAGAATGACTCCCTTGCTGAGAGGGAGTGTTAAATTTGGCAGCATCGACAGTCATTCTCCAATGAGAGGCCATATTGGCCACCCTGAAGCTAGCCATGGAGATTTGGAGAATCAACCAGTCTTGTGAGGTATTGACAAAAGCCAGGGGGAATGTTGAACCTCTGTGAGTCAAACCAAAAGTCAGGATGAACGAGATGCTATGTAAGTCTAATGCAAAAGTCAGGGGGAACATACAACCTCTGTGAGCATAGACAATCTAGTGCAAAAGTTAGGGGGAACGTACAACCTCTGTGAGCATAGACAGACTAGTGCAAAAATCAGGGGGAATGTACAACCTCTGTGAGCCTAGTCAAGCCTTGTGAGCAATGAGCAAAAGTCAAGGCATCTAGCAAAAGTTAGGTTGAATATAAAATTCCTAGGAGCTAGAAACAAACGATTTTCCTAATATTGCTAATGATATAAATGTATTGATCTAGTGCGTTGGCATGTGTAACATTATCCACCATGAAGAGAAATTCGAATTTCCATGTAAAGAGTCGAGTTGTAAAAGTCAAAGTTGCATGTCTAGGTCAAAGTCAAAGTTGTCAAGTTTGTCGCATGTCGTATGTTGCATGTTGCATGTTGCATGCATGCATGTCTAGTTGCATGTTGCATGCATGGATGACATGTGCATGCTAAATTAGTATGCATGCATGCCAAGTCAAGGGTGACTTGTAATGCAAGAGTCGAGTAATCTAAGTAAAGTCTCTTCTCTAGTTCTAATTAAGGCGAGTTGTGAAAGTCATGCAAACATCTTCTATTTTCAAACTGTCCCTCTCCTCTCTCAAGCACCTAATTATACACAACTCGACCCTCATTGCCATACGTCTTGTTTTGGAAAGGAAGGCTGTCAGGAAAGGTTCAGCGTGTCAGCTAAGAGATATCAGCATGTCAGTCAAGAGATATCAGCTTATCAGCTAAGAGATATCAGCATATCAGTCAAGAGATATCAGCATATCAGTTAAGAGGAAATCAGCATATCAGTCAAGGGTTAAACTGCATATCAGTCAAGGGATAGACAGCATAACAGTCAAGAAGAAAGGCAGCATATCTCTCAAGAAAAGAGCAGCATATCAGTCAAGAGAGACAACGTATAACCCTGATAAAGTGAGGCTGCATTTCAGTCCAGAAAAGGACAGCAAAGCAGCACCTAGGCAGTGCATTTAACAATTCACATAGTCTAAATAAATCATACCCTAGGAATTAAACACAAAGACAAAACTTTAATAATATAAGATCCTTGTTGATAAGTTGATTTGACCATGGGCTGATCAATTATGGATCATCGAGTCTGCCTAGCAGTCCCAATTTAGGCAAGACTTTTCTTTTAAAATTTGTAATGTAGGTTGGTCTGGCCCCTCAAGTTTTGTGCTGTCACTCTGTGTACAAGTCAGCCTTTCATCACTGATTTTGGTCCATATCTTTCCTATATATTATAAATATTCTATGTTTTCTGAGGATTTAGGTTGCCCATTGTTACTTGCAATACAAAGGCTGCGAAGTTATTGGCTGATACCATAATAGTAAGTGAAAACGATTGCTTAATTTTCTGTATACTCATGATTCTCTTTTTTGATCAAATCTCATTTAAAGATACAATATCTCGTTCTCGTTACTTGTACTTAATTATCTCTCCAACTTTTGATGGGCATTTATGTAATTAATGAAAAATGTATCCTGGTTTTCCAGGAGTTTTGGAGAAGGCAGGTATAACACCTCAAATACAACGTATTGGAAAATACAAAAGCGCAGGGGATCAATTGTCTCGAAAGAACATATCAGAGGAGAACCGTGAGATGTTGACTGTTATATTGGATAATATCTATGAGAATTGGGTTCAGAAAATATCATCTTCTCTAGGTATTCTTGTGAAAGCTTACCATTGCTTAACAATCCACCTTTTTTAGCAGCTTTTAACCTTTTTGGCAAGTGGACTTTCTCTTGACTTTTCTTGGCACCAGGTAAAACAAAGGAGAATATTGAGAATCTTCTCAATGAAGGTATTTATAAGGTGGAAAGGCTAAAGCAAGAAGGATGGATCACAGATATAAAATATGATGACGAGGTCAGTATCTTGCATAGAATCATTGACTTTGTAAAATGTGTGAAATCAGATATGGTCAGATATTTCTGGAGGTTGAATGTCCTTTTGGGAGATGATTGAAGGTGTAATAAAGATGTTGTGTTTTATTTACGATATTACAGGGGACATGGAGTTATAGGTATACTCTATAGGTTTTGCTCTTATTGAATGCAAAGGGTATATACTATATGTGATTGGGAGAATACATTGCAAGTTGCTTATGGCCTTGGAAGACGGTGGCATGTTCTACAAAGGATGGGAGCTCTATAGTAACCCGGCTTATTCTTTTCATAAAATCAAAGACCCTGAAGCCATTAGATGGAAAAGTTAGATGAGTGGAGTATACCAGGAAAAGAGGAGAGCAAAACATTTACAACCTTACAAAATCAGAGAATCATTGTAACTTATGACCAGGGAGGTGTTATTATAAATAGATACATAGCACAAATGACAACTTTTTATAATCTATGAAGTAAGATGTCTTCAAATTTGAAAAATAGCAGAAATGAGCATCAAGAACTCGTTTCTAGTTTTGTCCAAGAATTTATTAGATACTAGATGTATAATTGTATTGTGATTCGTAAGCAGGAAAAAATTAAAGCATTAAACTGTACAGTAAAAAAATGCATAAGATATTTATTTTTATAAACTTTATGTATGTATTCTTCAGAGATATATAAAAGAACCAGTACTGATATTAAAAATTGCGAGGAATACCAAATAATCCAAAGGTACTAAAACAAGTCTCAGTCCATTCAAGAGTATTCTAACTACCTTAGTCTAGCTTGTTACCCCCCCATGCCTAGGGGTAACTAGAGGAGATCATGTCTCGTGGCCCACAATGGAGAACATGATCTTGACCATGATGATGATCAGCATGTCCACAGATTTCAGCCTAGCAGTCCCTCTCATTCTGTTATGAACATAAATATACATATATCATAGATATTCATAACATAATAATTAATAAATAATAATTATTAATAATGAAAGGTCATGTCTCAAAGGACATGACTATTGGTAAAGGGCACCCCTGCGTGGGTATATAAACAAGCCCTCATTCTCAATTGTAATCATCTTATCTTATCTCATCTATTCATATTTTATACATTATTCCTACATGGATTATTATATTATATTCCAAGTATTTTGGATAATTCTTGTGAGAGCGAACTTTGTTCGTCTCATTTGGTATCAGAGCTGCGTTTTTCTGATCCTGGCCTTTGGCCACTCTCTTATCAGACCTTGTCTGAACCGACTTTTAGCCAACCCCATCGTTTCGGAGTTTCTCTGAGAAATTTGGTCTTTGACCACCAATGCAATTAAGCCTTTGGTCGCAGGTATTTTCAGAATTTTTCTAAATTCTTGGTCTTTGACCAAGGTTAGACCATTAATATGGTATCCCCGATATCCAGGGGATAACTAGGAGATCATGTCTGAGAGCCCACATAGTCCTAGACATAGATGCAAAGGCGGGCATTTGAACATGTCACAGAGGACCATCTTCTTTCAACCCGGTTGTTACTTGTGATTACCGACCTCCATCACCCTGGGCACGGCCTTGTATCGAGGAAAAGGCTCTTACCATGAGGTGTGTTATTTGGTCCAGTATCATGGTATGTGTCACTTATTTGACGTATGACCTTCTTGAACATGCATTAGATCTCTTTCATTTGGATAACTGCTTGGATCTTAAACTAATCCGCTTGACCATTGTTAGGGTGATTGATAGAATTGCTTAGTTGGTTGGTATCCATGGGTTTTGGTTAGCCACCAAAGGGGTTTTGAAGAACCATCATCCAGTTCCCCCTCATACTATCTTTTCCATCTTATAACCAGCTCATCTGCACTCCCTAGATGCAGCCGTGGGATGGTCATCCCGGGTACATCTTGTCTTTTGGGAGGAAGGGGCTAAAGGCCAGGAGGTAAAAGCGGTAAAGATAAAAGCCATGGAAAATCAAAACCTAGAGATGCGCCGCCCAGGGATCCAGAAGGCAATAAAAATCCTCTCGTAAGAAACTGAGGGACCATAAGAAATGATAAATAAATAAAGTGCAAGACCTAACTAAGAGGGATGGGAGGTCTCATCGCAGTAGACCATTATGTTCATAGGTATTTAAGCGGTATGACATTTCTGCCACCATCCCAGTTTACGCAAGCCGGTGACCTTTAGTTTGCATGGCCAAGGAGGGGTCTCATCCGCGAAGGCCGACCCTCATTTACGAGATACTAGTGGTGCTGCTTGTATTTCGGCCCACCTATGCCAAGGCAGTGTCCTCTTTTGTCAAGGCTTGTAGCAAATATAAATAAAGAAAGATAAAGACAATGGGGCTTGGAAAAATTGCATCCATGTGGTGCGACTGCTTCTCCTACAAAGGCACCCACAGGTGACACCAGCCCTAGGTCTAACTATAACCCGGTGGACATCCCCTAAAACCATATCCGTCCTTTGTACATGTTTTGGATAACCCTTTGCGGAAACTTTCCGGGTTCTTGTGGGTATTGACCCAATAGGTTGCCCTTTTGGTTGCTTTGACTTTGTATGGTGGTGCATTAGCAAGGTCTTTGAGCTATTAGAAGATTTGTTAGGGTGTTATGCATACATTTTGATAATTTTAATGGTGAAATTTGATTCACATTGCTATGACGTCTAGGACCGATGAGCCCATGAAGGGCGTAGATTTTTATGTGCAATACCATGCCCGACAGACATGTACACATGGAGAGATGACTAGCTCAGACCTCCATGGGGTTGAAGAGCCCATCGGATGGGCGTTGGGATGGCAGATGCAGGAATGAGGGGTTTGTGATGAGCTGTACGCGGCCGAGGGAGAGAGCGCTTCCTCATCGGGACATTTGGCATAGATTGTGGCTTATGGGATCATCCCCTGGCAGATGAACGTGGACCATGATGGGCGGAATACCGGTGATGTTGGGCGACTTCGAGGGGCACATAAAGCATTTTCGTTAAACCTGTTTAGCCGTGTGACATGATCTTTGGAGCCCGAGGAACTAGCGTTTCCTACATTGATGGTTATGTCATGCCCTAAGGGGGCTAACGTCTCCCATTAGGGGCTTGGCGTCTCCATATTCGCTTATTTTTGGCATTTAGCATGTAAAAGTGACAAGTAATGATTTAAAACTGGAGTGTTAGCCATGTCGGCTATTTTGTTGACCTATTTTTAATTTTAAAGGTCAAAGTATTGTATAAATAGGATGTTTTTCCCTCTTATTGAATAACTTATAACTTGCTCTCATTTGGAGAGAGACTTCTAGCTCTTGTCTTTATTTTTTATCTCTTGGAGGAGGTAGCGCCTTCTTGAGGTCTTATTTCTAGCTTGGTGAAGTGGTGTTATATGCCTTACTGTGGAAGGTTTACAACTAGGTATGGATGCATGTTTCTTCATGATCGTCTTGTAAGTGTTATTCTTCAAGCTTCTTGATTGAATAGTTGTGGTTTAACGACTTACATTTTATTGTTATCTTGATTTTCTTCATCCCTTGAAACCACAGGGAGCCTACACACAAGTGGGTTGGGGCTTCATGTCCCCATGAGTATAAACATTAAGCCATTTGATTCTGGAGAGGTAGCCTAGCTTTAGCTACACTAGCCTTCTCTTATCTTGTGCTAGTTTTAAATTTTCAGGATTTGAAGAAAGTCCTAGGCTAATTGATTTTACACCTAGGGTTTATGGGGTTTGAGAAAATAACTGCCATAGCAACTTTTTGATATGAACTTCTACTCTTAAGCTAGCCGTTTGCCAAGAAGGAGTCCCTGGGAAGATTGAAGAGCACTAGGACTATCTTTAGCTACACCTAGGTGAGACTTTTATCTTTAGGGTTAGGGGTTAGTGTGCCTTTAGCAACACCACTAAACCCTAGACCTCTTCCCTTTGATTCCTTCCTAAACCATTAGCTACCCTTCCTTTGACTCCATTAACCAGGGCACTAGTCTAGAACCTCTTGCTTGAGCTTGTTATGCCTTAATTCTTCTCAAAATCTTTCAAATTTACAAACCTAGCTAACCTACCTGCACAACCCTAGCTATTTTTAGGATTAACTTTAGGAGGAGAACGTTGCCCTTATTTTCACATTTGCTTGGATGAAAGTTGCGGCCTTGTCTCTTCTTTGTAGTCGTGGAATCAAATTCCCTTTTTTTGCTGGTTGAAAGTATCAAAAACGTCCACCTTGGCTCACTAAACACGCAAAGAACAAACATTATCATGGTGACGTCATTACGTATTTGAGACTCTTGTTTTACCTTTTGAAATTGTGACTTTGCCCTTTCTTTTGATTGGTGATGAGCTATTGATAAAATTTGAGATTGATTGGTTTAAAGCGTTGGCTCCAACCTGCTTTCATTTTTGACTTGTTGTAAGCTTGGCGTCCTTCTAAAGTAACATAGGTGACGTCACACTCAACTTTCTTTGGCTTATACTTGTAGCGTTGTGATAATTAGCAGCCCTATTGATTGGCATTGAGTTAATGTTTATGTTCCCTAAAGCTAATTAACAAAGCGTTTTGTTGTCATTTGATTCACTCTTGGATTGACATTGCGTCACTTCTCATTGTAGCAACATTATATAGTGTGACGTGGCAACATAATATATGAACTTGATTTGACACGTAATGCATTGATAATATGGTACATGGTTTAAATTGCACACACATTGAATGCTAATTGTCTTATGCTTTATTGAGATAATATAAGTCTTTGCTTAGCTTGGCTATCATTTAGTTTAGTCAACAATAGCATTATTCATTTATCATATATTGATTAGAAGATAGTCATTTGTTTAATGAAGTACTAATCCACCGCAAGCATATATTCTAGTTGTCCTTGCTTTGTCTATTGGCAGTGCGTCAGTGATGGTTTTATCTTTTGTGACGCTATCTTTTCTTGGGCATCCAATCTGTGGAAAGGTTTCTCTTTGACTTGGCCTTTACACATTAGCCTTCCTTTATCCAGAATGACTTAGGGACGTCTCCCTTGGTTTGCCCTCTAAATGAAGAGCCCCCATCGGTGGCGGTGGGTGGGGAAGCTCTGATGCAATGGGACATTGTCCCTACGACTCAAGCTATTTAACCTTTCCTAAGCAGATGCGATAACCGGTCATATAGGCTTGTAGCCACACAATTTTTAGGAGTTTCGATGGTCTTTGACCAACGATTGGCCTTTATTATTTAAGCCTCAATGAGTTGGAAGAATTATTTTAGATTTGAAAAAAAATTCACTAAAATTTTTAAAGTCAAGAAGGAAAATAAAAAAATCATTCCACACATTATCAATCAAAGTTTCTTTGATTTACGGTCATTGACCATGTCGGTACAATACATTAAAAATAAAAAATAAAAATCATATTTTTTTTTTTTTTTTTATATATGTTTTTTGAAATATATAGAGAAAAAATAAAATAAAAATAATTAAAAAAATAATAATAAAATCCCAAGGAGTTATCTGTCTTGATCCGCCAATCAAATTTGGCAAGGAATCATCACAAAACATAAAGAAGTTTGAAGGACCATTCACTGCAACTATACAATAGACAGTTCCATCATCTGGGCATGAGCTAGTTTGTAGAATTGATCGTCCATGTAGTCTTCATCAAATTGCAAACATCACAGGTTGTGGTTCTCCCAAATGAAAAGGGAATAAAAGTGTAAACAGTCTTAAGGCTGTTGCTTATCGTAGAAATCGCATAGTAATAAATCATAAAATTTGTGTGAAAATTCCGTGGAGGGATATACTGAAATTAGGGGACAACACACCATAAACCACCTGCAAAAAGGAATAGCCGGAATTGCACCGCCACCAAAGGTCGTGCCCACTTCATTGCTATCGGTTTGTTAACTCGAAATAGACAAAATCATTGACAAGCTGGAAAATGTGGAAAATCCTGGTATTTGAAGAACATACAAATGATTATGGGTTACGCCGCGATATGAAGAACAAAAAGCGATTGTCGGGTTGCATACGGTAATGAAAACAAAAGCGATTGGCCGAGGGTTGCATAAATTCATTCCATCCCGGGTAACTGTGATTGAACTTTGAATTATTTGCCACCATATCAATTGAACCAATCGCTAATTCATAGGAAGTCGCAGGAAATTACAGTCACCAAAAAGATACCACTGCTACCAAGGACATAAAAGACATGACCAATAACAAGGAATCGTGTCGGTTCACTTCGTTGGAAGATCAACCAATTTTAGTTACTGTAAGTTAAACGTGATTTGAATTCCATACGAATGTTGCCGACGTCCAGCATAAAATTGTGAGAAAATATGAAATTGTTTACATTAAAGTATAAAGGAAAGATTATAGACGTGTTATATAAGTATGGAGAGTAAAAAATCATTTCATTTTGGTATAACTCCAAAACGATATATCAAAGGATTATTAAATGGCAAATTCGAAATAAAGTGAAAAGGTTCAATTATTTATTAAGTGAAAGACATCATTATTAATTGAAGGGAAAGGAAGAAGTTATAAAAAGGTATTTTGAAAAATAAAAATAATATATATATATATATATATATTTTGGAGGAGTTATGGAGAAAAGTAATATATATTCAAAGGGTTATAAAAGGTAAAGTATAAGGTTACACGTTTTTATCATTTAAATATACAAAAGAAATATATATATATATATATATATATAGGATATTTAAAAGAGTTATAATCAAAGTCAAGAGCTTATTATTAAAGGAGGAAAATAAACAATGTTCTTCTTACCAACAAATACAATACCACACTGAAAAAGAGCGAGGAACCAAAATCAACAACTGGAACAATCAATCATCAAACAATTCAATGAAAGTAGATTTGGGATGGATCACTCCCCAAAGATGCAACACATTTTGGGTATTAGAAGGTTATATCATCTTGTGTCATCAAGAGTCGCAACTACAAGCACAAAGATTTGAGAAGACATCGTGTGCTGGAACAAAAGTTCAAAGGGAAGCCTTCGATTATGCTTGATCTTTGAGGACAAAGCATTTTAAGGAGACAATGTTATGAATATAAATATACATATATCGCAGATATTCATAACATAATAATTAATAATGTAATTATTAATAATGAAAGGTCATGTCTCCAAAGACATGACTATTGAAGAGCACCTAGCATTAGATTATAAACAAGCCTCATTCTCAATTGTAATCATCTTATGCGATCCTCTTGTCTATTCATATTTTATACATTATTCCTACATGGATTGTGTATTACATATTCCAAGTATTTTGGATAATTCTTGTGTGGCGAACTTTGTTCGTCTCACATTCTACTTCGACTACAGATCATCATAGGCTCATCACATCCAAGCAACCTAGGGTATGGGATGGTATATACATCGTCCAAAGTATCTTAGTCCTTCTTTCATGTGAATTTTTGTGCTTAATTTGTTGGGCACATGGATGAAGGATCTTGGTTGAAGTTGGATATTGGATCTTTGGTTTGGGAAATTGTGGCCAGTTGCCTTGTTTCACCTTGGTGGACAGCTTCTATGCCCTAGTCCGATGTCACTGCCGGAAAGGGGTACCTCGAGAACCCTCCACAAGGGTAACGTTAGTTCCCCATATATACCAACTTTACTTACATCCACGGAGCCTCTCACTTAGTGTCTTGAACTTTAATAGAGAGTTCGCAGAGGTCTAGAGGTTGATTCCATTTTGCTATTAAAGAAAAGAAAAGCGATTACTAAAGAAAAACCGAATGACTAGCAAGGACCAACAAAACGGAGTCCAAACTTGAGCTCAGGCAATGTTATGAATATAAATATACATATATCATAGATATTCATAACATAATAATTAATAAATAATAATTATTAATAATGAAAGGTCATGTCTCAAAGGACATGACTATTGGTAAAGGGCACCCCTGCGTGGGTATATAAACAAGCCTCATTCTCAATTGTAATCATCTTATCTGATCTCATCTATTCATATTTTATACATTATTCCTACATGGATTATTATATTATATTCCAAGTATTTTGGATAATTCTTGTGTGAGCGAACTTTGTTCGTCTCACATTCACCTTTACAGCTACAGGTCAACCAAGGCTCATCACATCCAAGCAACCTAGAGTATGGGAGATGGTATGCCATCGTCACCATGAGGTATGTTAGTCCTTCTTTCATGCAAAGTGTCGTGCTTAATTTGTTGGGCACATGGATGAGGATCTTTGGTTGAAGTTGGATATTGGATCTTTGGTTTGGGAAATTGTGTCAGTTGCCTTGTTTCACCTTGGTGGTTAGCTTCTATGCCCTAGTCC
>SNQJ01S0123494.1:44587-57767 GCA_010110895.2 Picea sitchensis | reverse complement strand
ATCCACCTTTTATTTAATACTTTATTAATTAATTAATTAATTAATAATTAAATTAATCATTAACCATCATGAACAACTATTTTAATAATAATCAATTAGAAATGTCATTTAAAGACATAACTATAGTTTAGCTAATCTTTTAGGATTATATTATTAAATTAATTATTCTTAATAATCAAGGGTCGTTACACAGAGTACATGTTTCCTCCATTTTTTTCATACAATCTTGTAGTGAATTTGGACAATATTGTTGTCCACCTCCACTCACATAATCATCATATCTTTCATATTTCTTCTATGCTTGGAATGCAATTTAGTCATCATTAAAGATTCATATATTCTTTACTCATTCATTGGTTTGTTGGTTCGTTTGTTGCTGCTTGTTGTTGTTTGTTTTAACTTTGCAAGGTTGAAGTCCTACACCTATAGTTGGACCTGTTGGTGCTTGCTCACTGGATTGTTGCTTGTTGCTTTCTTTTGTTTGCTTCAACTTTGCAAGGTTGGAGTCCTGCACCCATAGTTGGAGTTGTTTTTTCACTTTGTAGGGTTCAAGTCCTTCACCCGCAATTGGACCTGCGATTCTGTCATTCATCATTGACAAGTAAGTTTCAATACCATAGTTTCATTCGTATTCATTTTTTATTGTTTACTGTTTATAGTTTGCACATAGGAATGTTTAAGTATTTATTCATCATTCTTATCCTGTAGACTTTCCATAGAGGTTGGCATATCTTTTTCTCATGCTCTTAAATTTTCCTCCAATTTTTTCCCCAGACTCTGCACCATGTGCATGTCATTGTCATCTGCACAACTTTGTCTATCATTTTTTCTAGGATTACAAATCCCAGTCCTTTGTCTTATGTGACGAAGTGGAAATCTAATGCCTCAATTGAATAAGGAAATTCTTTAGCCTTCGCACCTTGTCATCAATGATATTCCCATCTTGCCCGGGAATGAGTGCCTACCTATCCCGTATGGGAATCGAACCCATGTCTTTCACATGAAAAGACGATGTCAAGCTTGTTGCCTTTGCAAAATGTTCTTGTAGATAAAAAAATTAGGTAGGTGTAGAAGGGATAAGTATGATACAATGGTAACCAATCTGTAACAAAATTGCACACCATTGCCAGTCATTATCCATGTTTTTCGGTGACATATTTTAATAATTTATAAAGAAAAAAGTTCCAGGAATTGGAATGCAAATCCTAGGTAATTCCAGGACTTGTTATTGCACTTTGCAGGGTTGAAATCCTGCACTCGCAATTGGATCTGTGATTATGTCGTTCATCATTGACGAGTAAGTTTCAATACCATAGTTTCATTCGTATTTGTTCTTTATTGTTTACTATTTACAGTTTGTAGGTAAGAATATTTAGGTATTTATTCATCATTCCTATGCTGCAGACTTTCCATATAGGTTGGCATATCTTTCACTCCCGCTCTTAAATTCTGCTCCAATTTTTTCTCCAAACTCTGAACCATATGTATGCCAATGTTATGTGCACAACTTCGGATGTCATTTTTTCTAGCATTACAAATCTCAATCCTTTTCATTATGTGGAGAAGTGGAAATCTAATGCCTCAATTGAATAAGGAAATTCTTTATCCTTCCCACCATGCCCTCGATGATATTCCCACCTTGCCCGAGAATGAGTACCTACATGCCTTTGCAAAATGTTATTGTAGAAGACAACTGCAGGTAGGTGTAGAAGGGCTAAGTATGATACAACGGTAACCAAGATGCAACAAAATTGCACACCATTGTCAGGAATTATCCATCTTTAATGGTGACATATTTCAGTAAGTTATAAAGAGAAAGCTCCAGGACCTAAAAGTTCTAGGACAATGTCTACATTGTATAGGAACAGGAAAAGGAAAAAACAAACTGAGACCTTGGAAAATGATGACATTGACTACCTCATAAGAAAAGAGCCAATTACATGTACTCGTTACTATAGACATAGAGTAAATGCTTTGAGGCAATTGATATGTCATGCATATACAGGAAAATATGCATATAATGCAGGTGGAACAACAATCCACTCTACATTATTGATACCTTTTAACAAGTCGTATTTTCTTCCACTCAACAAAGAAATGTTAGATACCTTGTCAAATATTTATGATGAACTACAACTTGTGTTCATAGATGACACATCCTTGATCGAAATTCGCTTCTTATATTCCATTGGCAATCGACTGAGAAACATAAAACATGTCCAAACCAAATACTTTGGAAACCTTGATATGGTATTATGTGGGGATCATTACCAGGTACAACCCATAAAATATTCTCACATATTTGAGAAACCTATGGTCAACATGCAAACAATGACGCATGGATTTTGGAAAGACAACATAAAGTGATTTGAATTACATACTACAATGCGCCAGACAAATGAAAAATTTATTGTAATTCTAAATAGAATGTGGACAAACAACCAAACATGTGATGACTTAACATATATCAATTCAAGTTGCATGTGACCTGCCCCGACCAACCCAACCTTCCCTTACCTATTCTATAAGAATAAGGATGTTGTAGTGCATAAAAGTATATGCTATCACTCATGTTTGGCAATGATATCATCATCAATTCAATTGATCCTAAAGAATAAAACCATGGCAATGTACCATGTCATCAACATACAACAACTTCCCCTTTGCAACTTGTCTCGAAATTAGACATGCTAGTTGAAATATATGCCTAGAACTATGATTCACAGGATGACCTAGTGAATGGTGCAGATGAAATACTCAAAGCTTATAGCAAAACAAAAAAATTTGATTTCCTCTGGATTAAGTTCCATGACCTACACATTGGCCACCGGCAAGCCAACATGTTAGCTTATCTATATAATTCAAACACTTTTCTTGAATGGACCCCTATATTGAGAATATAAAAACCAATATCAACATCGACAAAGATAGGTCAACTGAATATTTGAAAACAGTTTCCAATTCAACTTGCATGTGCACGTACAATCCACATATCATAAGGAATAACACTTGATAGTGTTGCCTTCGACCCTGTGGAAATACGAATAAATGGACTTGTATACACAAATATGTCATGTGCCAGAAACATTGAGTCCTTGTATTTGCTAAGCACTCTTACAAAATATAACTTCAAAGTCAAAGATAAAGTTGATACTGAGATGCAACGCCTCCGGACTAGTGAAAAATGACATCTGCAATATGATTACCAATCCATACAAACAAACTCATCTGTATCAATTCTCTCACTTAACACTCGCAACTTAAATGCACATATGAATGATATACTCAATGACTATGACACAATGCAATCTGATATTTTGTGATTGCAAGAAACATACATGACATCATGCATGCAAAATAAGCAATTTTCAAATCACACTTGCATATCAAGTTACATTATGCATGGAGTGATGATATTAGTGAGAAAACATATAACAATTTTGGATCATATGAATTTCAAAGAAAAAGATGTTGAGATGGTGCTAGCAAGAGTAATTTTCCGTGGATTGCAAATTGCAATATTCAATCTCTATGTTGCTCCGCATGCAACATTGCCAAAATAATGAATGTTTTTTCAAATGCATTACACCATTTACATCTGAACAAAACCATTATCATTCTAGGAGACTTCAAAGTTGACATGCTACAAAATAGTGCCATAACAAAAGAATTGGAAAACTACATGTGAAATTACAATCTCTGCTTTCTTTTGGATAAGATAAAGCATGTACATAACACACTTATTGACCATGTATGGTCAAATGTGCTCATTTCAAAATACACCCTCTTTTTCTTAGACACATACTGGTTTGACCATGATACAATTTGTCTTGTACTTGAATTATGAAATTTACATCAAACATATCACAAAATCATATTTCCATGTCTCAAAGCATATCTAGATACTTTGTTGCACAAAACCAAATCATTCAGCTAGGATCATCCAACTTCTTAATATTTTCTGGCTTGTAATATATTTTGGCCAGGAAAAATTCTATATAACCGCAACCATGGATCAAGAAAAACAAAGGTGCATGCTTCTAAGTCTATCTTGTATTCTATTCCTTTGATTCTCATTTATTGTATGTAAATATTACTTGTTTTCCCTTACATACCAACTTACATTCATGTTCATTGTAATTTGTGTGTTCACACATTGAAACAAACAAAATAATTGGAGAAGACGAAGGAATATTAACCATGAATGTAGCAGAAGACATACAAAGGTGCATGCTTCTACTCTTATTTCACATTCCATTGTTTTGTATTTCATTTATTGTCTGTATATTTATTCTACATATTTGGACTTGATTTATTATATGTAAATACTACATATCTTCCTACATAATAACTTATCTTCATGTCAATTGTATTTTTTGTATTGCTACATTGAAATAAATATAACTGTATTTATGTTTTTACATGTCTTTCTACATACCAACTTACCTTCATGTCCATTGTATTTTTTGCATTGCTATATTGAATGAAACAAACTAATTGGACAAGAGGATGAAATATTATATGCCACAGTAGAGGAAGCTTAAGTACAATCTTTGAAAAGGTATACCAATAGTGATAGTAAATCAAACACACAAAACGAGTAGGTGGATAAAATATTGGACTAGAAAATGATGATTTGGCAACAATGGGACTTTTTTGAGACTTCCCTCTTCTGAAAATTTCCCTCACCCTTTCTATTTTCCCACTGTCTTTTATACCTTTTTTTTCCCTCTTCTATACTTAACTAAATTCCCCTTTCTTTTTCCCCTCTACTTTCTTTTTCTGGTTACTTTACTTAGTCGTTTTTTATGAAAATGTCTAGGTGTGTGGGTTGGCGAACTCATGGGTTCACATTTCTACTCATGATTTTGTATCACGAGTCTGA
Source organism: Picea sitchensis (assembly GCA_010110895.2). Taxonomy (NCBI): domain Eukaryota; kingdom Viridiplantae; phylum Streptophyta; class Pinopsida; order Pinales; family Pinaceae; genus Picea; species Picea sitchensis. Next base: position 52,882 of record SNQJ01S0123494.1, on the reverse strand, counting down.
CTGACCACTTCCCCATTCCATGCTTAGCCACTTTTTCGATCACAGGTTCCCGGGCTGGCGGGCTCAAAATTGTCCTTCTATTGTTCTGTGTCCTGCAAAAAGAACCCAGAGTTTCGCGATATACAAATTGACAGGAGGACTCCCAGGCTGGTGGGCTCAACATTGCATTTCTATTGTTCTATGACCTACAAACAACAACCGAAGTTTCGCGATATACATATTGACCACCGGACTCCCCCATCATGCCTTGTTCTATGTTACACATTTTTGCACTCAAAATTTCTGAGACATACAATTTGACCGTCGGGCCCTCACGTCTCCTGAGTATCCCTTGATACCATATTTCATACTCCATCCCCTTCGATCTTGTATGTGACATCCAGAAAAATTATGAACAATATATAATGCATATGCTTATTTAGTCATTGTCATGTTCAATGTACACATGTTTGCATCAAAAAATGTTGGACGAGTGACATGGGCATGAGTAGTCAATCATCGCAAACATCAACATAACAATAAGGCCAAAGGTAAAGATTCATACATTATGCTATTGCTATGTTTACCAAAAAAATATCCTGAGTTATTTATTCATCTATGCCATGATAAATATGTTGATGTCATCTACAACACATTCTTTTCAGTTCACGAGAAGTATCAACGAGCACAAGTAAAATGCCCAACATAGTGCAAGCTCTACAGACTAAGAGGTATGGTTATAGAACTCTGACCTGCATACTTCATCCAAATTGTGCATCTACTTGTACACTTATGCCAAAAGAAAATGATACAAACTTCCATTCACATTACTTTTTTTGTTCAAAAAATGTCATCAAATCTAAACTTATAATACCCAATATACTATTAATAGAAGGCTTGAACAACCATTGAACTGGAAAAGTGTTCGTCGGGGACATAATGGTTGTGTATAGCACCTACTTAGATAAGGCAAACAAAACTAGATGCATTATGCGTGCTAACATGACTGACAACGAAGCCATGATGACAATCACACTGACTATCCCTACACAACTTGTCCAAAAACATGAAAAAATGATATTTTCAGGTAATGGGATATCCATTACAAATTTCAATATGTTACTGAAAAAAATATATGACCGTGGTGATTGTGATTGGATTATATCGCTCAATGAAACAAGTATTGTGGAAAAAGTTCCCACGGTTTGTTCAGAATATCATTTTGTACTGGACACAACAATTAGCTAACTTGCAGAGAGAAATGATATTTACCCAATAAGAACCATTGGTGCAACTATCATACTCACAAGAAAAGTTGGCTTGCAACACATTCTCCATATAAAAGATGGGGAGTCAAACAACGACAAGGCAATGGTACCGTTCTCCATACCCAGTTTTGTCCTTTACTTTCACATGATCATATATCTTAGTTATCTTACACAACTATTAGATTGTTCCATGTTGCAGCTACAATTGTTCGACACCTATTCAAATTTATTTTCTTCAATGGAACAACAATTGCATAAAGGAAAATTTCCACTTATGCTCGTAAAAAATATAACAAAGAAAATAGATGTTAAACAAAGGATCTTTCGCACAACCCAAGTAACATTTGTAACAAAATTGCGAACAGACATAGTATAGGATCTCAATAAACTAACTAGCTTGAAAACTGTTGTACATATACATCTACAACTCCATTCACACTTTGCACATAAAAATTTCCTTAAACAATTTTGTGCAAGTTTTTTGTTGTACACATGTATATTATATTGTTCAATATTTTAACAACTATGCTCACATGTGTAGGTTGAGGGTGTTTTGGTTGCAGCAAATGTGTACTTGACCCCCTTCGATCCTGTATGTGCCAAATCAAACTCTCCTTCTTCTACCTCTGCTTTCATAAATGAAGGCACAATTGATTGCCTATGATGCAGTAAAAAATTCCCTTACATATATAGACATTGCCTCAATGTTTCCATCCAAACCCTTAGCAACACAATTGTACATTGTACAATTAGAAAACCTCTATTACAAGATGTGTTTCCTAGGTTGGCAGAATTTCCATATGAAGTATACCTACAGAAAAAGGAAAACAATGTATACATGTTACGCAACTTTCGTGTCCATAGAAAATTTACATTAAATGAGGACAATGCCATACTGCATATCGGTTGAACCAAAAAAAAATCATATCATACATTGACAAGAAATGAAACAATCGGATCTGTATCTGTTCATGCTACCCAATCAAGATATGAATAGAGTTTTGCAATGCCATGACAAAGTGAATTGGAAGTGCATAAGATTGTTCAGTCCAGGAATGAGAACCATGAGGAAAGACCTCACACAAAGTACCCAACTATGAATAAATTAGTTCCATCCTTTGAGCCATCAAAGTGGCTTGCTCCTTTGAACAGAACCATCAGGCATTTTGAATAATATTGCAAATTTGGTATTGTTCAAACTCCATTCAGTTAAATGCTGACACTCTTTTCCATAACTAGTAATGTTAGAACATTGTCAGGTCAACATGATCTTGGTTCATAGTACTATCAGAAGCAAATGTTCATAGTGATCTTGGTTCATAGTAATATAGTAATCGACAAATTTCTTAGTGCCCATTTGGAGATTTGGTTATAGATGGGATACAATGCCTAATCTCCACTGATTTTTTCCTATATTATGTTTGGCAAACTTTTGTTCATGTGCTTTTGTACTGTAGTTCAAAATTCTCATGGGCCCGATTTTTGAATTATGGATGGATGATAGATTCAGGATCTTAGCGATTTTTCTATGATCTTAAAGAATATACAAGACCTACCTTGCCTTTTAATGTAAGCTCTGTGAAGTAAATGTAATATGTAGTTCATTTTAGTAGTTTTACTTGATTGGTGAAATTACCAAAATTCTTCTTCAGAAATATTTTGAAATAAAAGGATATATGTTGTTGGCCCTTGACCAAGTTTTGAGGATCCTTGGTCATGCTTGATCTATTTTTGGGACTTCAACAGGCTGTCGAAAGTGGAGCGCAAGTCGAAGCAGATATCGCAGGATCTCAGCTCCTTTTTATGGATTTTAGGGTTTGGGGCTTATGTAAAGGGTATGGGAATGTTGGCCCATGGGTTTACCCATGCTTAGGCCTATTTTGTAATGTATAAATAAGTAGTTAGGAAATGTAAGAAGAGGCCAATGTGTTAAGTGCAAAAGCTTGATCTATGTGATCAAAGGAAGTAAGTCAGTTGTAAGTTGTGCTGAGTGCAAGTAATGGTTGTAAGTGATTTGTGTGTAGACCATTTAAGGATCTGTGCCTAGATCTACTCGGGGAAGGAGGATCTGGCAGAGTGTGCACAGATCTCTTGTCCTATGCAGAGTAGGGTTTTGATGCTTGGTGCATGTAAGAAGCTTGACTAAAGATAATAAACAAAAGAATATTTGGTGGGCATAGCCCCAGGCAGGGGGTAAACCACATACATGCTGTGTTGCTATGATTTTTGCGATGTATGGATGTGTTTATGAATTTACTTTCTTAGTGATTTGATATAGACGAATGATAGATAGATCTATTGATGCTATTTTCTTAATAATAGGAAAGAATGCTAGATTTGACCTATGTGGATGTGCTTAGTGATTGAATATAGTAGATCTGGTTGAATACTATGATGCTCTGTAATTAGGGTTTTATCTGTGAAGTAGATACTAGTTTAATATTGATGAATTATAACTGCTAAGTATTCGGTTAAGGTGTTACAATCACATATCAGTGTCCTAGCTAAGGTTGTAGACACTAGAGTCTTGCAACCACCACTGCCTCTACCTCGGGTGAGACTTCATTTGCTTCGCAGGTGTTGCTGAAAGGGATGGTAGTTAGGGTTTTGTTGGTGCATTGTTGTAGAGTTGAACCGAGGGTCTTCCCCTGTGCCAAAAAATGGTTCCATTGCCGGGACGTGAAACTGTGATTGTTGGGAACTAATGAAAAGGCTTTGTATGAAGATCTGACTTGCAACTATGAAAGCTCTGTGCATAGATCTGTTTCCCTGCTACGCAGTATTCTACTCGATCTGTGAAGCTATGTGCTAAGAAGAGAAGTCAAATTCGAAAGAAAAGAGGTAAGATATGTAATATTTGTGCTTTGTTAAAGGTAAGATTAGTGGAAATTTTTAATTCAAAAGTATGGATCTAGGTATGTTTGATCAATTATGTCCTAGCCTGAAGAGTAGGGTGTAGCTAGATGAAAGAAGATTTGATATAAGTAGATCTGATAAGAATAGTGAAATATATGTTATACCTATGCATAAAAATAATGTTTGGACTAACCAATGGATGCACGATCCTAGAAAGACTTTTTTGCAGGTTAGATACTATGATCCTAGTGTGCAATACATAAAAGGTCGAGGATCATTTAAAAGAAAATGAGGATTAACCCTTTGTTATAGTTGCATAAGAACGAGACATCTGGCTAAGGAATGTCCTGGTAGAAGACCTAGTTGTCTTTATTGTAAATCTATGGACCATGAAGTTTTAGATTGCCCTAGAATGATTGCTAAGCTTGAAAAAATGAATATGAGACAAGAAGACCATGAGAAAGGTCAAGCAACTAAGACCATGGTAGAACCCCAGAAAGAATCAGAGACTGTATTGCTACAAATGAAAGAAACCCTAAATGACCACCGACATATCAACTTATCAAATATATTCAAAGAAAAAGAGCGCATAGAAGCAAGAATATGAGACTTCGACATTGACTGTGTTCTGGATGAAGAAACACAGGTGAATATTATGATAGAAATAACTTGGAAAACTTCGGGAAATCCTGCCATGATTCCTTCATTGGGAGGAATAGGTTTTTTTAGAGGAAAGTTGATAAACCTATGTAGAAATCTCACCCAGATATCTATAAGTGCCCATGGAAATTCGACATAGGAAGAATTTGAAGTTGTTAAAATTATTGAGAACAACGCCCCATTTTCTATATTCCTAGGAAAACCTTGGATTGAAAGGGATCAGGCCATAAGGACAGAAGAAGATGTCTTAGAGAAGAAGAAGTAAGAGTTGAAAGATTTCATGACTAGGAGGATCACACACTTGATTAAAGAACATGAGAACAGATCAAAGTTATTTAAAACCAGAGACTTGGATGTCAAAATTGCAAGAACACAAGAAGACTCATAGAAGACTGATTGACCTACCCTATATAGAGAAGAAGTATTTCCCTTGAATCCTAGGAAATAATCTCAACAACGCGAAGTTACTATGCCAAAAGAAGATAAGAATTAGAATGGAAAGAGGAATACCGAGACAAAGCTCACTGGGAGAAATGCTAGAAATCTCAGTAAGAAGAGAGCCAAGATCGAAAAATTACAGAAGGTTCCAGAGGGAACTTCACAGAAGGAAAATTTGCAAAACTGGAACTTTGCCAGGATATCAGAATATCATCACATGGCACTTCACCATGGCGCAACAATATAGCCATTGGGAACAATATAATCGTTATATTGACACCCTGAACAGTTAGAATGGAATTTATGGTCAGAAAGCTTGCCATTAGACTATTGGGACCGCGCCATAATAGATTGAACTGAATTAATGAAGGCTTCTTGCTAGTTGGAGAGATTTTTTGCCTATTTATCTACTTATCCCGTCAAGCCTTGCACTGAGTACACTTTTTCCAGCCGTGATTATCTGAGCCCATAGATTAGTTGATTTTTCACAGTGATCATCGTCATCCATCTCATTGCATTGAGTAGTTACTCTTCAAACCCGAGATATTCAACCACGATCATGTATGTTCGAAGAACATAGCACAGTAGAAGAGTCTATGAAGGAGGTACTCATCGACCTAATGACTGAAAGAGTAATATTTGTGGGTATACAAGTGTCGTTGACGAGATGAGTGCAAGCCTCTCCATCGACTGCTCACGTATCTGGACCATCCCGACCAACAATGAAAAAGAGAACCAAGAACAGAGATGACCTAGCAAATTCGAAGCTAATCCTAACCATATTGCCCGACTACATCCCGCCTCTAGCCAGTGCGGTGAGTTGTGATAGTGTGTTGAGATATTTTGATTACACCATCGTTACTGTGTACCTCCTGAAGGGGATATGTGCAGTTAGAGCATAGCCAAAAAAGATGGCCACGTTAAATTTTAGTGACTTCAACTTAGGAGATCACAAGAACCATAGTATGCTCGCCCCATATAAATACTTGTCTAGGACAAAGGGGAAGAACTAAAAAATAATCCCCCAGCTGTGGATGATGAACCTCGCGTAGTCCACCCTATTGAATGTAATGAAAATCCCACACTTTGGAAGGCACCATGAAGTTAACACCTGTGTCAAGATCCTACTTTCATGTTACCATGGTAGCTACTTATGTCTCGACCGCCGTATCAAAGTCGATCCGACACTGATCCATAGGATCACCATATTGAGTATGCAAGGACTCGACCCGTAGAACTTCTATCCAAGGAAAGCCACAAATCACGCATTAGCACGGAATATCAAGGATACATACGAAAATGTTGAGAAGGGGATGAGAGGCTACAAGATAGCTTCCATCCAGAATGGCGCAGTGCGCCTAGCATGTCAATTAATTGTAGGAAATCTAGTAAGGAAGAATAGAACCACGTAGGTCATAGGCTTTGTCGTTGACCTTGTAGGGAAATGCGTGGAAGGACTACAGATGAACTAGGTGAAGTACCCAGCTAATCAACTAGAATTAGACTGCCGCGAAGAATAGGATCAGGGTTATGAGTTTCACTTTAGTTGGCTCCTAATCCTTATCGCATTTGTTGCTTGGGAGATGTCAGAAGGTGCGACCTTCCCAGACATTGAGCTGTTTGAGCTGCTTGCTGTGAATTTCACCAGGCTCTGGTACTCAAGCGATATGGGAAAACAGTGGCAGTCAAACACATTCTTTCACACATATTATCTCCAACTGAAGAGGGCTATCGAAGCTGAACCTCGCATGACATTGAACACCCTACAGTGGTTCTGACCCCTCATGAAGTTCTGTGCAGATCGACACTTCATGTATATTACTGCGCGAGCAAACAAACATAAGGAGGAGCTTCAGTCATACTACAAGATCATGGAAGAGGACCTCGAGGAGATAACTAAGGACTAGTCGGCAGACCTCCTTATCCCCACTGACACTGTAGAGATGTCTGACCCCAAACTAGACAACTCGGAGGCCGCTCACAAAGAACATGACACACCTAGAACCACCAAAAGGAAGAAGACCGAAGACATCCAGGACTTTAGCATCTCCTTAGAAAAGACTACTTCAATATCACTTGGTTGAGGGGTTTATGATGAAGTAGAAGAGATAAATGGCAAAGAAGATGAGCAGAAGCAAGGTGAAGTAACACCACCTAGAGATGAGGATGATCCCTTGAAGAAGAGGAATGTTTCTCCCCTGAAACCCTCTTCCCGAAAGAAATCTAGAGCCACCTTGACCAATATGCAGACTATGCTCATTGTCGATGACTTTGACTTCATCATCGCACTTGTAAATGACATCGTGCAAGAAATATTGCAGAAACAAGAAGACAAATAGGAGGATATGTACGACAGAATCAAGGTCAAACTATAAGGGGTATAGCAAGCCCTTCAGTCCAGTCACGCAATTTCCACTGCGGCCCTACCATCGGGAGAACCAGAGTTGGGAGATGAGCTAGCCCAACTCTACCAAATTGCTGATGCGACTGAAACTTGCCTTCGTCATGCACAGGAAGAAACAGAACAAGCCACCCAGGACTTGAAGGAATTGCAAGAAGTACTCGTAGAACAACATTGAGTTGCAGAGAAGGAGAAGGTTTCTCTCCATACAAAGTTTGAAGAGGAGAAAGCACACATTCAGAAAGAAAAAGAACAGTTGCTCGGAGAGCAACTCGAAGTGAAAGAAGAAGTCAACAGAGCACTTCACTCTGTGATAGGATTAGAACCAAAGGCAGATGAATGAGTTGCACATCAAGTAGAGAAGCTCGTGGAATCTATCCAACAACTACAATAAATAATAGCGGACTTAGAGCTCCACACGGTGCCCGACACCCCACAGGATGTGAGGGATCAAAGAGAAGCAATATCCTGGAGCACAGTTAAGAGAATAAAGGCCCTTGCCATAGAATTAAAGAAACTAAGTGATCACAATGCCCAGAATTATGAGAAACTCATTGAGAATCCAGAACTGAAGGCACTGGAGTCACAGATCCAGAAGGCGAAGCATCAAGCAGACACAATATAGGCATAGTTGAAGCCCCTGTCAGCTATTGAAAGGATGAAGCGATCCCAAGATCAACGCACTTCTCAACA
>SNQJ01S0123494.1:24407-40134 GCA_010110895.2 Picea sitchensis | reverse complement strand
GTGTAGAAGTTCCCTTTTTTGGTGGCATGTTGGCCAAGTATCACTTTTGAACCTTAATTTTGAGGTGGTTCTGCTAGACAATATTTCTTCTGTTGTATCTCCCAAGTTTTGGCCCTTCTGGGTATGAAACTTTCTTTTATGTATTTCTCTGATATTTCTTCTCTACAATGCCATAGTTCTAATCAAAATTGGATGTGCCAAGTGGAATTTACAGTAACTTCCCCACAACTTGCCGATGTTTGGCCTTTCCAAAAGATCTCACTTGTATAGCATTCCCCGCACAAAATTATTGATATAAAAATTCTAAAACTCGCACCATAAATACTAAAGACTGTCCAAGATCCAATGAAACCAGTCCCACTCAATTTGGATACTCTAGGAAGAAGTTATGATTGTTTTACTTGGAACACCTTCTTGAGACTAGTCAGATACCCTAGTTTACACAGGGTGTATCTACAAATTTAAGATGACCCAGAAGCTAAAATTTTTACCACAGATACCTTACTAATTTTTGTAAATAGCCTCCAGAGTTCAGGGTCTAAAACATTACAGAAATTTTTTTATAGTGAAAATTTCGCAATGACTCAGTTCAGGATGATTCCATAACCCTATCTTGTACATGTTGTATCTCAGAAAGTATAAGGCCTCAACAGATGAATTTTGAACCCAAGGTACCTTGATCTGTCTACTAAATATCCTCCAAGCCATTCCTTATGAAACATTGTATAAAACAATTTATAGCGAAAATGCCAAGGTGTTTCAGATGTAGCAGCGAAACCCCAAGACCTTGAGCTCTGATACCATATGTTAAGAACCAAATATCAATATAGCATAGAAAAACCTCAGAAAAAGTACTCAACACCTTGAAAAAGAGATAATTTCATATAATAAGCCTCTTCGAGGGGGAAACTTCCTTTTACCCCACTTAAATGTTCAAGTACAAGATGATTCAAAATGAAAATGTCTCCTTGGTATATATAGGAGACTAGGAGGTATAATTACAACTAATGGCCTAAAGTCAACATAAATAAAATAAAATTACTAATATAATATGCCCCAATTAAGGGGTAATGAGCCAATATTAGGACTTAACGGGGGCCCCGTCCAAGAAGTTTCGTTCTCATCTCAACCTTACTAACGAATGATCTCTTATTTCCTTCTCACTTCCTTGATTACTTCACTCGAAAAGGAAGCATACTATTGGTTTTCCATCCCTTGGTATCTATTTGAGCACTTTTACTTTATTAATGAAATTACCAAAATTCTTCTTCGGAAATATTTTGAAAAACACTGATATATGCTAGCTGAAGTCAAATGGGGCTATGAAATCAACCACAATATTAAAATCCAAGTTCATCATTGTTATACTTACGGTCGAGTTGACAGTACAATAAGTTTATTTCAACAACCCTCCATTGATTTCTCTGTAGCTTTTCAATCCTTCTCTTATGAAAACACATACTGGAAAGTATAACTATGACTCACTTTCTCTATTCTTTGATTGAAGAGCCTATAGAGATGTCTAATTGACTTCATAGTTACTACGGCTCCTAAAGTCTACACCTGAGTGCTAAAGGGCAGAGCCAGGCCACCAAAAATTTGGAATGGCCGTTCTTTTGAATTTGTTGGTGAGTTGGAGGGTTGTTTCACCAAGAAAAAAGCATGGTCAAATTGGTAATATGATATGGATGAGGGTTCTGCTTGGTTGGTAGCAAAGTAATGACAGACAAGTGAAATAATAGAGGTAAAAGCAAAGGGAAACAACAAACCATTCAATGAATAATCTGCTGCAAGAAGTTTAATACTTAAAATAATATTTCAAGGCATTAAACACTTCATCAAAAATACAATTACTCCCACAGGTTGCAATTAAAAAAAATCTTCATCAAAGAATTAGTTGATGCACCCCAGTCGCTTGAAATGACCAATAGCCCAATCTACCAAATCGACCTCCCTATTATCAGATCAACAAAGATGAATATTATGGGATCAAAGAATTATTTTGTGCGAGAATTGAATTGGAAAAAATTGTTATTCTATTTTTTTTAAGGCCTTATCACAGTAAGAAAGAAAAATTATCCTAACCCATTGTTATCTAAAAAAGAGAAACATCAATAGTGCATGTAAATCAAATATACATAGTTATTGCCAAATATCAAGTTATATTTTATATTTGCATTTTCTCACACCCTTTTTAATGATACAAGCACAATACAAAACGAGTATGTGGATAAAATATTGTACTAGAAAATGATGATTTTGCAACAATGGGGCTTGTTTGAGACCAATTCCCGCTTCCAAAAATTGCCCTCCCCTTTTATAGTTTCCCACTCTCTTTTATCTCCTTCTTTTCCCTCTTCTATACTTAACCGAATTCCCCTTTATTTTTCCCCTCTACTTTCTCTTTCTGATTACTTAGTCATTTTTCCGAAAATGTCCACGTGTGTGGGTTGGTAGACTCACAGGTTCACATTTCCACTCATGCTTTTATATCATGACTCCGACCAACCGCTTCCCCATTCCATACTTAGCCACTTTTTCGATCACGGATTCTTGGGCAAGTGGGCTCTAGATTGCACTTCCATTGTTCCATGACCTACAAACAACACCTGGAGTTCCACGATATACAAATTGATCATTGGACTCCCCCATCATGCCCTCTTCCGTGTTACACATTTTTCACTCAAAAGTTCTGAGACATACAATTTGATCGTCGGGCCCTCACATCTCCTGAGGATCCCTTGTCACCCTATTTTGAAGCCTGTCCGACTGCTTTCCATACTCGGCCATTTCTTGGAATCTCTTTCATGGATCATCAGGTTGGTGGGTTCACGAAATCTCCAAATCCTAATCGTTGTTCCCTGTTCCCACCACCTTTCCACTTCTTTCCAAGTCTTCAATTAGTAACCTTTAATGCTAACAAATCATCAATAAACAACCGTAAATATTGTCATTAATGAGCTAAAGACTCAAGGAGATAGTCACACTGACTATCCCTACACAACTTGTCCAGAAACATGTAGAAAAGATCTTGCCAGGTAATGGGATATCCATTACAAATTTCAATATATTAGCAAAAACAAGTTCAACCAACCGTTTCCCTATTCCATACTTTGCCACTTTTTCAATTGTGGGTTTCCAGATAGGCAAGCTCAATACTGTGCTTCCATTGTTCTGTGACCTACAAACAACACATGGATTTCTGGGATATACAAATTGACCGCTGGACTGCCCCATCATGCCCTCTTCCATGTTACACATTTTGCACTCAAAATTTTCGAGAAATACAATTTGACTGTCGGGCCCTCACCTCTCCTGAGTATCCTTTGTGACCCTATTTTGAAGCCCAACCGACCGCTTTACATACTTAGTCAATCCTCAATTGCTCTTCCCCTTCTTTCTAAATATGCAATTAGTAAGCTTTAATACTAACATCTCATCATGCAAGAACCGTAGAGATTGTCATTAATGAGTGAAAGGATCAAGGAGATATCCCATTAATACGCATTAAACCAATATGAGGGTTATATTATCCCTTCTGAGTGTTCATTTCAAACATCATAAAATGTATTTCATGGGTTGTTGGGTTGGTGGGTTCATGAAATCTCCAATCCTTAATTGCTCTTCATTTTCCCTGTCACCTTCACACTTCTTTCTAAGTATGCAATTACTAAGCTTTAATGCTAACAATTCATTATGCAGAAACCATAGAGATTGTCATTAATGAGAAAAAGGCTTGAGGAGATCTCCCATTCACACTCATTAGACCAAGATTTGTGGAGGGTTATATTATCCCTTCCGAGTGTTGATTTCAAACATCGTCTGGAGAAAATGACTGTTCTCGCCAACTTATGGCAGCAACTCGACAACAGTTCTTTGGAGATACAGTGAACATCTTCAGGCATGAGGGCCAGAAATTCCAGTGGTCCAAGGCATATTCTTACTACTCATCCCCTTCCGCCCAGAACGAAGTAATTTGGACCTCTGGAATTTCTTGTGCAGGTTGTGTCCCTGAAGTCGTTGACTGTAAGGAGGTGGTCTCTTGGTGCACCGAGAGATATATTTCAAGCCAAAGAACTATTACACTATGGGATCACTCTTATGTTTCTTTGTCACCTCAGGTCTTCCGCAAGATGTTGAGATTGTTGGAGCCAACATTGACCTTCATAGGAGAAGACTGCAAGGAGTTCCTAAAAAAGCATGATAACCTCTTACCCGAGTTCTTGGAAGACCTGACGACAGTTCCTGAGGATATCACAAGGTTGTAGGTTAGTTTGTTTAGAAATCCATTCCAGGAAATTGCCTATTTGTTTATGAGAATAACAAGGCAGGAATCCACAACAATAATTTCCTGCATGATTTTTTATATTTTTTATTTCATGGTCAAGGAACAAGCCATTTTTTATTAGGGGAAGTTGATTTCCATTGAAATATGTTCCCAATTGTCATGATTGAAACAAGAGAAGAAATTTTATATGTCATCCTACTTGGTTTTCGTGATAGCATAGGTTGGTTTAGGATTTGTGGGCTCAGGCTCAGGGATGGTATTATTCATGGGCTCAGGGGCTCTCAGGCTTAGGGTCTTCAGGGGATCGCTCATGGGTGCACTTCGCTTCACATTCCCTTTTTTTCAGGGGATTTTTCCATTTCCAAAACTATCTGTGTCCAAGAAGGTAAACTATGAATTCGACCCAGCAACCTTCTTGTACCAGGCCTTATGGAGGCACAAGGAATCCCATTGTTTTTATGAGGTTTTTAATGACTTTGTCTTAGTTTTCAAAGATTTATTGTTAGGAAAGGATGCTCCCCAGATGTATGACCAGGCAACCAATTTTTTTGACAGGAAGGGGACACTTGAAAAAATGGAGAATTACAGTGTAATAATGATTTTTGGCTCCAAGGAAAATCCTAATTTCCTTCCATGTCACATTACAGACATAATGTTTGTTCCAGAAATAGCAAGGCATTACAACTAATGGTTGCATTTTTTCCATCAGAAGAGAAAAAAGAAGTTCATTCCTCTGCCTTGGAAAGTCGGGGCCTCCATGTTCAGGAACGTCAATAAGATTGATGAATTTTCATTCCATTTCAACAAATTGAACCTAATATATGTTGAAAGGTTGAGAGGGTTCAAACCTAACGAGATTTTTGTAGAACATTTACAAGCAGTTGGCTTCAACAATTATTTTATCCATACACTCCTGAACGAAGACAGAGACAATTACGAGAACACTCCTACTCCTGACGCTAGTGACCTAAAGACATTGCAAAGAACCAGTGAGTTGTACAAACAATAGGGAAAAGGCCCTAGTGAGAAGAGTGTCCAATCCCCAACTGCCACTCCCAAGCATGGATGATTTTAGGGGATAAATTTCACTCATGGGCTAATTTTCCATGGTTTTTCCAAAAATGAGATTCGCTATTTTAAAAATGATTCACCCAATTTCTATAGGATAAAATTATTTTACCTTAAAAATCACCAAAATTTTATAAAACTATATAAAATCCTTAGAAATTTGAATATTTTTACAAAAATATTGCCAAACATTTATAGTTGCCATATGAAGGATTAGTAAGATTCGCCAAGGTTTCTACATTTAAAAATAATTTTTCGTCCTTAAAATCATCCCTGCTCCCAAGAGCACGACATCCTGGAGCATCTCTCTAGTGGCCCACCCCAGTAAGAAAGAAACCCCAATTCTTCAAACAGAGGAGGAGATAATAAGCCTCCTCTAGGTAAAATTCATAGTTCTCACAAGCTTCCCATGAGGAAGAAGAGAAAAAATGTTGTGGAAGAAGTGGAAGAGCCCAGAACTGAAAGTGAAGAAATAGAACTTGAGATTGATCTGGATAACATATTCCACAACATTGATCAACTCAGGGATGTGATCCACCATAATCCCCTAATGGAAATACATGAGACCAATATTTTTGACGAAGATGAATCTTTCATATTCTAAAGCATTGTTTTTTACAACGAATCTAAAAAAATAATTATTGAAAAGAGAGATGTAAGAAATAAAAAAGGGAAATCTCGTTTAGAGATTAACCTTAGGAACATGCAGCCATCCCAAATCTCCTGAAATCACCGAGAAACCTAAGATGTTCTTGATGATTCCATTGGAGGCCTTGAGGTGGAGAATGCCAGACTGAAGGACCGAACCAAGGAATTGGAGGAAGCTTTAATTCCTATCCCATTGCTTGCTAGTCCTTTAGAAATAACCATGTCTTCCACACCTGCAACCAAGTTAAAAGGATCCTCAATCCTCCTCACATCGTGTAGAGGCTATGTGGAGAAGGTTATCAAGAAAAGAATGGAGCTAATTACTCAAGCTTGGGAAACATCAAAAAGTATAGATTCCTTTGGAACGAGGGCACATACCTTCCATGAATATTTGCAGGTGGATTTAAAAAATGAAGAAGGTTTCTATCTAGACACGATCGTCCCTTTTGGCATCAATGTCACCAACATGACATAAATGAGAAGAAGATAACAAGATCTCCCCTCCCCAAATCGGATCAAACAATTAAATGCATGATGGAAAGAGAAAGTTAAGAACCTACATCTCATTGTCCTATCATGTGAACAAGTTGTATCAAAGAAAGAAGAATTATTCAGAAAGATGACCGAAATAGACTTAACTGGAAGTACCAACGAGCTCCAAGACCCCAAATTAATCATCAACTCCTTTTCCTTAACCAAGAAAGCCTTCGATGAACAAGTTGATATTTTTAAGGGGTTGTCATTAAAAAAATTTTACAACATCCTTGAATATGATGAGGATGACGTGGACAACTAACTAGTGGACTATTTTGTACAAAATGAAGAAATTGAACAGTCTCTACGTAATATTTCTATCGATCTAAGGGAATTAGAAAGTGATATTTTCAACATAAAAATATGGCATAATATCAATGTGGCCCCAATGAGAATATACATTTAAGAATGGCTCCAAAGGGGAATCGACAAGCTCACTGACGAAGGGCAACAAGCGGTTGGCACGATTCCAGTAACCATTGACGAGATCAATAAAAAGGCATGATCAAGAAAATAACAAAGGGGGAGAGAGATACCATCATAGTAAATCTATATTGATTACATCTTGCTTTCTTTATCAATCTAGTTATTCTACTAAATAGAAATGTCTAACCAAAGATTGATAACTTCCAATTTGTTCTTTTAGGTCTTTCTCTCTATCGTCACCCACTTCTTCTTTATACAGTCCTATTTCTTGTACTTATTTCTTTTATGGTCCACGGGAGCCCCAATCCTAGTCTATATGACAAACACATTTAAATTTTGAGGAATATGTAACAAACATTATTATTTTTTGACAAATTTCAAAGAAAACTACTTCGGGAACAATCTCGATGGTGCCTTGTAACCCTGTTTTTGGAATGCAAAGTTATTTCTCTTTATGTGTGTCGGACATCTTCTTTTATTTTTATGTGCTCATAATTTTTTATCTTGAACTATGTTGGATGTCAGGAAATTGTGTTTATTTAATTTGAATGTTTAATGTGTGTGATTCCTGGTCCTATTTTCTAGGAACCTTTATTTCAAAAAACAAAACAAAAACATTTTCTATCATTTTGTATTTCTTTAAATCATTATAATGGACTTTCTATACGTCCCACATTTGAACTATAAATTCCCTAGGAAAAAATTAAAGCAGAGTACCACATCTATAAAAACGCATTAGGATTGACATCCTTATTAGGTTTGTGTTTCGGTCCTAACAGATTCAAGGGTCAACTGACTTGTAAATACATCTGCAAGAATATCCACAAAAATAAAAAAACTTCAAAATTTTTTATCATTGCCAAAAAAACAATCAACTGGATAGACATGTTACAAATATATCAGTTGGTACTATACTGAACTATCATAGGAAAATTACAATTATTTTAGTTCTTACAAATATTTAAGTTGGATAGGCATGTTATAAAGATGCCCTCTTCCTAGAGAGAAATTGCAGATCAATCTCTGCAAAGTGGGCTTGCTGCCCATGGACAAAAGTTTCAGGAAAAGGGCATCTTCCTTGGTCTCAACACCTTCTTTTCACATAGTTTAAATTAACTTCAATGAGATGAAAAATCATGAAAATAAACAATCATGTTAGGTGTGTGTTAAAATATAGAAAAAACTAGCAAACACAGAGGTCACACAAGAAGATCAAATAATCTTCAACACTGAACATGTTTTCAAAAAAAATTATATTTGTTTCTTTGCCACCACATATAAGTTTATTTATCCTAACATATATAGAGATAGACAAGCCAGATGATCTATTTAACAGAATGAAATGGATGTTGCTTACTTTGTCCATGGGAAAAATTAAAGAATCGACTATGAAAATTGAACTTAACTCTAAATATTGGGATGAAAGTCAGTTGGAAGTATACAAGGATTATTATAAATGAATTTCATAAATACATAAAGAGATAAAACCTACAGTGTAGGAACAGAAATTTCCAACATGGCAAGTTAGACTCCAACAATATATCAAGTTACAGGTGATGGGGATATTTGTGCTTTTTAGTAGCTATCTACTGCACTACTGGTAATAGGAAAAATTACAGAATCTTATTAAGAAAATAAAAGCAAGATGGATTATGCAAAACACAGTATAATTAAAATGAGAATACTTTAAAAAACTAAATGGTTTCAAAGCCAGACTTGCTCTAGGAGATTAACGCTCGGTCTCCTTCTCTTTCCAAAATGAATGTGAGTCGTCGATCATTTTCCACTGTGCCATCTGGGCGACCCTATCACTTTAGCGTCCCTACTAAAGTTTTACCAACCTGCCAATTTTAGAACTTCAATGGACATATTTAGCGATGGAACAAATTTCTCACAAAGTGATTTTCTCTCTAATTACTTGTTGACCCAATATTAATATAATATTATCATTAACTAATTCTAGAATTCGAGACTCCGATTCTTCGAGGCTCCAAGATTTGGGGAACCGTGTTTGTTCTGGAAGGAAAACTTCTAGAGTGACATTCTCCCAGTGTAATGAACCCCAAATTTCTAAACATTAAATTATTTTGTTAGGATCATTATTAAAATTTTCCTTTCTTTTCTCAAGTTTACTTAATGATACTATACTGTGTATTAACATTAATTCTTCTTTATGTATTTTATGTGCACCATAACTTTACCAAGTGGAAAAGAATTCTAACTCCTTCTTATTTTTTAAGGGTAGTAGTTTGACACCCAAGTGAATGTCACCATACATAACTTGGTGATCCACCATAGAGAAAACAATGTCACCATATATAACATAGTTATCCACCATAGAGAAAACAATGTCACCATATATAACTTGATTATCCACCATAGAGAAAACGTTCGATTTATGCAAGTCATTAAGTACATATAGATATATACTACAAGACTACAACTGTATAAGTTTGATACCAAATGTGAACTAAGGAATTTATGTGTATACGAATATACACTTAAAGGGGTACCCACTTGTCCTGTGCAAGCTATATAATTAATAATAAAGACAAGAAATAAATAATTATGTCTGTCATCCACATTAATGGAATTTAATCTCGAACTTATAGGTGGGATGGATTTTACCCATCTGACACGTGGTAGCGAGGCAGTTGAAATGACTGGTAGGGAACTGGTTTACTCATGCATTAGACTTAGACTCGAACTAACACTGGTGTGAGGGTTAGCAGACTAGAGACGAGTATGGTGCCCTAACTAAATTGAAATTATCATTACAGGTCTTTGTATCGAATGGTATGCGACTATCAAGGTGTAATGAGCCATGCATAATGACATTTATGGTAGTCTGTCACATGTCCCTCGGGACCATTGTTTGTTTAAAGGTGTCATGTCTAGAGTTTTCCACGTTTCCCTAGTCACATGGTTGGGTACCATCTCTACATCAATGCCATCAATTCAATTTACAGGGACTTCCCCAGGGTCTGTTATTCATTTTTTCTTCTCAGCTCTACGTAAACATTTTCCCTCCTCTGTTCACTGTGACATCTTGCTTCCATTTCGTAGATGCATAGTCTAGGGTCCTGGTGGAGTCAGTATTACTCAAGAATGGCAAACTTCAAATCAATTTCTTTCAAAGGTAAGGCTCCTCTGGCTGTAACAAATCTAAAACTCGTTTTCTTTTAAAGGAAGGGCTATGCATAATAAAAATACTAGAAAAAAAACTGGTAGAGTGCTTTCCCTAGTTGTCTCATGGCCGTATTAGTATTATTTTCCTTGGTGAAGACAGTCCACCGGTAGTGTTTGGCATTACTTATAGATTGAACCTACCCTTCATAGTATCATTACTTGCTCCTAGTTCTTTCAACCTTATGGATTCAAGACAGGCTATAGGTCATGCTTGCATTCCTCGGAGGTTCTATTAGTCGGTAAAGTCTCATAACCATTCGTGGTTATATTCTACAACTCTGTGGATTTCTTAGGTCTTATGTCTTGAGTAGTAACAGGTTTTCCCCAATTGTGAAAGGGAGGTTTCTATCAGAGTTTCCCATGTCATAGGGTCCTTTCCTTTTGACATGGATTCGTCATTAGGCAACTGTGATGTTAAGGATATATAGCTTTGTTGATTTAGTGTGCACTGTATTATGTTCTTCATCATTTATTTGGTTTCAGCCTATGGAATTTGGCAGAAGGGTTCCACTGTCTGTGATTTGTGAGGGTTTGAAGTCTTAAATGTTCTCCTTTGTTAATTCATACCCAGAGAATACAATTCATTTAAATTTATTTTTAATTCAAGAGGGATTTGATAATGGACTCGTATCCCATTTCATGTCCCAAAATATGGTTTTGTAGTGTCGATTTTATGTTGTGCATCCTTCCTTATAATAGTTGATTTATGTATAATTAATTTTCTTGTGTATTTTTTCGTTTCTTCCTTTTTTTTCTTTAAGTTGGATTGCAAAACTAATGATGTGCCCTTTTTTACTATGAGGGTACCCATCAGGCAGCCTTTGGCCTCTCCACACTTCTCAGGATCATGGTTGGTGTTTCACAGGGATAAAAGAAGGCATAACGAATCTTACTGTAGGCCCAAGCTAAGTAATCATCCACACTCTCTTACCTTACTTTTTGATTATGTTAATTTACCCTAGTAAATTTGGTTTGTACTCAGCGCATAGATTCTTATCATTAAAAATGCTAATCAAAACTCTATTTATTCTTCATGCAGGGTTGGAGCGTATGATAATCCTTAGATCTTGGATCTCGCCATACACAAAATGTATTCGAGTTCCTCGCTTTAAAAATTCTCAGGGTTGTACCACTCCAGATTCTAGTCCACGAAGAAATAGTTCTGATTTAGGAGTTTTTTGTTATGGGAGTGATGCAGGCATGCCCGCTAGGCACGTCCGCTCACAGGATCTTTTCTCCTTCCTCGGCCTAAAGAACTGAGAGGTTATTTTATTTCCCTATCGGGAAATTCTCACCCACAACACTCTCTCATGGGATCTCCCCTTCTTCTATTGGGAAATCAATGCTGGCCTTTTACTCTGTTATCAGGGTTCCTTCCTATCAGGATTTCGACACTTGCAATGTCAAAACAACTTACTTTACCGATCTCCAATACACTCCTTTACTCCCTTATCCCTTCCTGGCTAAGCCTTTAGTCCATCTAACCGCTTCTTATAAGACCACAGCCTTATATCCCTTCTGTCGGGGTTTTGGACTTTTCGATGTTGAAATGCAAATGTCCCTAGGGTTCGCGATCCCTCGAATCCCGACGGGCCCTTTATGCGTTAGCCCTCCTGGCTAAAATCCTTGCCCATATGACCATTATCCCCGTGACCACAGTCCTATCCCTCGTCGGGGTTTCGGGGTTTCCAATGCCAAAATGCAATTGCTCACGGGATTTATGATCCTCCAAATCCCGTTAGGCTGACAGTTGTCCCCCACACAATGGAGCTTTCTTCCTTCTCTAATCTGTTGACAGCTGGCCACAATGACACCTACCTCCTTGTCGGGGTTTCGAGTTTCGAGATTCCAAAATGCATAAACCCCTTGTCACCAGGATCCCCAATATCCCGATAACTCAAACGTCGATCAGCAACTTCCTGTTGGAACTTTCCCCGATAACACCGATTCCTGCCACGCGTCCTCCTCTGATGGATGGTCTCGATTTCTCCAGGATTTCGAGACTTGTGATGTCCCAACTTTCTTTTCCTCAGGAACTCCGATTTCCCGATGCCGAATATCCCGACTCCCGATGCCTTCAATCTCCGCCATGTGTCCCAACTAATGGACGGTCCAGATCTTCCTAGGGCTTCGGGGTCTCAAATGTCAAAAAACATTTGACCACAACACTACCGATCTTTCGAATCTCGATGGTAAACCTCGTGCAGCTCCTATCCGATCCGACGACTGACAAGTAACTAATCAACAATCCAACGACTCATGACTCCTGGAGCTTGAACTCCAAATGTGATCGTAACCTCCTTGCTTCTTTGGAAGATCCAACGGCTGACGAGATTTCACAAATCCTCTCCACTGGATCCTGACCATTGATTTCCTCCCTTTGACAACTCCTTGAGAATGACCAAGTATTCCTCCGTGGAATTTGTCTTCCTGTGGTTCAAATGTGCAACGCCTGGTTTACACACTCCACGGCACAAACTTCCAATGCTTCTCTTCGACGAGCTTAAAATATTTATCCCTCCTGAGCTTCCACATAAATTTCAACCTTGAAGAGGGTCCTTGCACGCACTCCTTGCGGAAATATTCAGATATTTTCAAAGTATCTGAGAACTTCTCGACTCTGCGCCCAACTGCAGCAGCAGTCCTTGAGTTCTTCACTCAAATTCACAATTCCGAGTCTTCACTTGGCCTGTGCACTCCTTGCATGGCTCCTATGCCCAACTACCCTTCTGGGTATTTAGAACAAAAGTTAATCTATCTGAACCCTCCGTCAACGCACTCCTTGTGGACGATTTCAACTGCACTCCTTGCAGGAATTCTTGCTCAAATAGAGAAACAATTGAAACTAATTCTCTCTACCCTTCATACTTCAATCTCAACACATGAGATTATATACACAGCATATCAAAGCATATGTATAACAGGAAAAAAACATTCATGAGCATAGCATTCAAACATACATACACAGAGAATAACACAAAACCATGAATCTGAATCAATTTCTTCTATTAATTCAAGATCTATACATGGGTGTTCTTCTACATCTCTCTGCTTCTCTTCTATTCTCTTCCTACTTCTAACTATCCTTGAATAATGTTACAATGCACAATGAGGGTGTCTATATCCCATTTCCCTCTTGCGCTCTCAAACAGTCTAATCTAGAATTAAAAATTCCTATCTACTTGCATTAACTGCTATAAATGCCTCCATCTACTTCAGACAAGAGTAGGGCACTCAAGGTCTGATTACATTATACCAAGGTGCCTTCATTAAATGATCTCATTTATATTTGGCACATCAACTTCAAGGGAAAATTCAAAAATTTGTACTGGCGCTTGTCCAGTTGTCCATTGCATTCTGTGTTGGCTCACTTGCTGTGAGAGATGCTCCTGCATCATACTCCCTCGCTTGAAAATCTTCATGGGCTCCTATCCATGAGCTCTTGCACAGTCTGTCCATGCTTCAGAATCTTCGCTTTAGTCTCCCAGCTGGCATCTTCAACTGGATGGCCCTTCCACTTGATCAAATATTCAAAATATTCTTTCCTTCTGGTCTTCTTACCCACTCGTTTATCCAGTATTTGTTCCATCTGTGGCTTCTCTGCAACTGGCATCTGCTTCTGCCACTGAACCTCTGGTTGTTCATCACTTGTTTCTACTTCCCCAGCTTTGCATGGGTACAAATCTGAGACATTGAATATTGGAGAAATTCCTATCCCATCGGGTAATTCAATCTCATAAGCATTCTCTCCCATTTTCTTCAAGACCTTGCATGGTCTGATCTTCTTCATCTTCAATTTATTGTATGTTCCTCTCGGGAACCTTTCTCTTCTCAAATGTGCCAGAACCAAGTCACCAACCTCAAACTAAAGTTGTCTTTGATGCTGATCTGCTCTCCTCTTATACTCCTGACTTGAATTCTACAATTGCTCCTTCACCCGGCTGTGAAGTTCTTTCATCGCCTCCACGAATTCTTCTGCACTAGCACTCCTAGTAGCAGTCTGTTCCGAATCTCTCAATTCAGAAACTCCTCTCGGCTGTGTGCCATATACAATCTGGAATGGACTCTAGCCTGTGCTCCGATTCACTAAGTCGTTATACACAAACTCTGCCTACGGCAATATATTGTCCCAACTGCTGTGGTGCTCTGCCACCAGGCTCCTCAGCAAGTCTCCCAAACTTTTGTTCACCACTTCTGTCTGTCCATCTGTCTGAGGATGATAAGATGAACTAAACAACAAGTTAGTCCCTAGTTTCTTCTATAATTTCCTCCAAAAATTCCCTATGAACTTTGTATCTCTGTCCAAAACAATACTCCTTGGTAAGTCATGAAGTCGAACGACTTCTTTGAAAAACAGATTCGCGATGTGCATCGCGTCACTGGTTTTCTGACATGGGATAAAATGTGCCATCTTGGAAAATCTATCCACTACCAAAAAGATCGAATCAAATCCTCTTTGCGTCCTTGGCAATCCCAATATGAAATCCATTCTAATTTCATCCCATGGTCTCTCAGGTATGGGCAATGGTTGATAAAAACCCGCATTTTGCTTCCTTCCCTTTGAATGCTGGCAAATTCTGCATTTATCCACAAACCTCTTGACCTCATCTCGCATTCCCGACCAAAAGTATGACTCGCTCAGCTTTGCGAATGTTTTTTCATGACCGAAGTGTCCGACCAANCGTTGTGTTTCTCCTTCAGCAGATTCTCCCTCATGGAACAATTTGGAATACACAGTTGATTGCCTTTAAACAACAATCCTTCCTGAATCATGTATTCGGCCCACTGGATTCTATCTCTGAGAACTAGATTCTCAGTTGCTTCATACGCTTCCTTGAAGTCTAGATCATCTACGTACATACCTCTGAGATCATCAAAACCTAACGTCTTGACTTTGAACTTTTGCAACAGCAAACACTTCCTGCTCAAAGCATCAACAACTTTGTTAGTAGTACCAGAAATATGTTTTATCACAAAAGTAAAATTTTGCATGTATTCAACCCATTTAACATGCCTCTGATTCAACTTTTCCTGTGAGTCACAAACTGCAATGCATGGTTATCACTATATAAAACAAATTCCTTCAGAATCAAATAGTGTCTCCATTTCTTCAATGCCTGGATGATGGCATAAAATTCCTTGTCATATGTGGAATATTTCACCTTCGCTTCATTCAACTTCTCACTGAAATATGCAATTGGTCTGTCATCTTGACTTAAGACTGCTCCTATTGCAAACCCGCTTGCATCACATTTCACCTGAAATGTCTTTTGAAAATCCGGCAACACCAAAATTGGTTGTTCCGTAATCTTCCGCTTCAACAAATTGAAACTCTTCTCAGCTTCTTCAGTCCAGTGAAAATATTTATGTCTTTTCTTCACTGTATCCATCATTGCTGCACTAATTCCACTGAAATTCCTAATGAACTTTCGGTAGAAACTAGCCAATCCGTGAAAGCTTCTCACCTCAAATATGTTCCTCGGTGATGGCCAATTCTTAATTACCTCCACCTTATCTGGATCCATCCTCAACTCATTTTCCGAAATAACAAACCCCAAATAAATGAGTTATGTC
>SNQJ01S0123493.1:0-48123 GCA_010110895.2 Picea sitchensis | reverse complement strand
TCTTGTAGTTCATCTTTTGTTACTATATTCTTTTGTAAATCATTTATGTCCCTATGCATTTCTTCACCTTCATCAAGAGTCCAAGTAGGATTGTCTGGAGGCTTATTTGGTGTAGAAGTTCCCTTTTTGGGTGGCATGTTGGCTAAGTATCACCTTTGAACCTTGATTTTGAGGTGGTTCTGCTAGACAATCTTTCTTCTGTTGTATCTCCCAAGTTTCGGCCCTTATGGGTATGAAAATTTATTTTATGTAGTTCTCTAATATTTCTTCTCTGCAATGCCACATGTCTGATCAAAATTGGATGTGCCAAGTGGAATTTATGGTAACTTCCCCACAACTTGTTGTTTTTTGGCCTTTCCTGGAGATCTCACTTGTATAGCATGCTCCGCACAAAATAATTGATATAAAATTATGAATATCGTGCCAGAAATACTACATATTTTCCACTATCCAATTAAATTGGTCTCACTCAATTTGGATACTCTAGGAAGAAGTTATGATTGTTTTACCTAGAACACCTTCTTGAGACTAGTCAATAGGACTAGTCAGATACCTTATCTTCCACAGGGTGTATCTACAAATATAAGATGACCCAGAAGCTGAAATTTTTACCACATATACCTTACTAATTTTTGTGAATATCCTCTGGATTTTAGGGTCTAAAACATTACAGAAAATTGTTTATAGCGAAAATTCAGCAATGACTCAGTTCAGGACGATTCTCGAACCCTATCTTGCACAAGCTGTATCTACGAAATTATAAGGCCTCAGGAGAAATTGTAACTCGAAGTACCTTGATCCATCTACTAAATATCCTCCAAGACATTTCTTCTGAAACGTTGTAGAAAAAAAGTTATAGCGAAAATTACAAGGTGTCTTAGATGTAGCAGCGAAACCCCAAGACCTTGAGCTCTGATAGCATATGTTAAGAACCAAATATCAATATAGCATAGAAAAACCTCAGAATAAGTACTCAACACCTTGAAAAAGAGATAATTTTAGATAATAAGCCTCTTCGAGGGGGCAACCTCTTTTTACCCCACATAAATGTTCAAGTACAAGATGACTCCAAATGAAAATGTCTCCTTGGTATATATAGGAGACTAGGAGGTACAATTACAACTACTGGAATAAAGACAACATAAATAAAATAACATTACTAGTGTAATATTCCCCAATTAAGGGGTAATGAGCCAATATTAGGGCTTAACATGTACCAATGTATGATATGCCTACATCGTTGGATCACACTAATGAAGCACAACACCTAGGACAAGTAAGTACCATAAAGGCTTTTCTGCAATCCTGTGTTAAACTAATAAATGAGCCATCATCTGTTAAATTGTTAAAAAACATGTTAGAAAGATGTAACACAAACGTAGAGGGAAAGTTAGAGCAAAAAATCATTAATCACTTGCATACAAGAAGGAGGACAAGTAGAGAGTTCAGATTGAATGCCAACATTGGAGATTTCAACATGGGGGATATTATACTAGATTTAGGCTCCGAAGTGAATGTACTACCCAAGAAGACATAGAAATGTATGGGAGAGCCCACATTAGGATATTATTTTTTTCAAATGAAATTAGCAAATCAACACAGAGTTCTGCCAATTAGAAGGCTAAAGGGTGTGACAATAGATCTAGATGGAGTGCGCACTAAATCCGATTTCGAAGTGATAGAAATAGTGGATGGCACAACACCTTATTCGAAATTATTTGGATTGGATTGGGCATTTGAAAATAAGTCCATAATCAATCTGAAGACGAGCAAGATGAAATTCATGTCAGGAGAGTACAGAGTCATTGTGCTACTAGATCCATCATAAGGAGAAAGGTTTGTAGAACCTACTTGTTTAGACCTGGAGGAAATTAACCAATTATACAGAACCACTACACGAGAAGAATATTATGCGAATCAAACTTTAGATGGGGTACTCAGTTGGAGAAGTTTTACTTCATGCACGTCAGACTCAGATACAAGGTTGGAGAATTGGCAGCAGAGATTACATGAAGTCTCCACAAGAAGGTGCACAAGACTAGACTGCACAGTAAGATGGGTAGGTACAGAGATAAGAGAACCTCCTAGATTTCATGGGGTGAATGACTTAGAAGAATTCATAACAAGATACGAAGATGAAGTGTTAGAAAATAAGAGGCTCTTATCTCTGGACATATTACTCAAGGAAACACCTGTAAGATGGTGGGGTGTGCACAAATAGATAGTCAAGGATTGGTACCAATGTAAGCGATTACTACACATCATATTTGGTGCAGAACAAGGAAGCAATAAATTGCATAGATATGATGGACATGGGACACCAACAAAACACTTGGAGAAGTGCAGAAAAATATGCAGAATGACACCACCAGAAGAAGTGCCTCATCCCTTTATTCACACATTGGAAGGAATTCCAACAAACTGGTATGTAGACCAGGAACTGCGCAGAGGAATTACAGAAGGGACAACATTACAACATAATTTTATAGTCACTTTCTCATTTGAACATGAGAACCCCAACATAGATTAAACACTCAAACATATCAGAAGGGTAATATTCATTCGAGAACCTGAGGTTGAACTTATAACCGAGTATCAGTAGCAAAACAGACAGACAATGAAATAACTACTGTCATGCTACCATGTACAGGAAGAAGAACCGGATGAAGATGAACCACGCAACATTAAAATTACATAAATTGAAGGAGAAAGAGAGGTGGAAGTTCCATCTCTTGAATCATAGTATTTACTGCACCAATCAAAGTGAAGAAAGTAAATATTGTGACAAATGACAATCCCAAAATGGCCAGTATTGGGGATTATTAGGATGAACAGACAGTAGAAAGAAAACCATAGTTATTGTGCGAGTACAGTGACCGATTCCCAACAACCTTTATAGAGATGAAAGGCATAATAAGAGAGATAGGAGAGATGAATATACCTCTCAAACCTGAGGCTAGATCAGTCAGGCAATGCCCATATAGTCTGAACCCAATATATAAGCAAAAAGTAAAAGGAGAAATTGACAGAATGTTGGAAGTTGGTATCATAGAACCAGTGGAGGAATCTAAATGGGTAAGCCTTATGGTAGTTCAGGAGAAGAAGAAAGGAGGCATAAGGATATGTGTCGATTTGAGGAAGTTGAATGATGCTTGCCTACATGACCATTTTCCTACTCCTTTTGCAGATGAAGTATTAGAGAATATAGGAGGCTAGGAAGCATACTCATTCACATATGGATTCTCAGGCTACCATCAAATCAAGATAGCTTCATAAGATAGGCTACCATCAAGATAGGATTTATTCTCTGACTTTAAGACTGATCTAATGGATTTCCTCTGCATGGAATCCTGATACAACGATTACAATTTCTTATAATCTAAGGGTTACAATGAATCCCAATGGGATATGATGGTTCCTATTTCTCCATCACTTGCAAAGGTATTGATTCCTTTGTTCAGTGACTCACTTATGCACATAGTTAAACTCTAACCTTGTTCTTCATGATCTAGACATGATCAAAATATCATTATTGATCATGTCATGATCAATAATGTATCACGATTCCTTATGTGCACATTCCACTGGATACCTGCACACATGATCCAAGAAGGGGATTCTTCATTATTCATATATTTAATCGCATCGCTCAATCTAGCAGATATCCAACCATACACAATCCACACAAATATCTTTAAATGATCAATTCCATCTAATAATCGAAAAACACTAATTTTCATTCATAATCCATATAGTACTATATAGATTTTTACATAAGTCCCTTCCCCTCTAATGGCCTCTCAATATCTCACACAATTGGCCTAATTTCCTTTCAATTAGGCCCCCTCTCATGCCTATAGGCTTACATTTTTAATACAAGGTTCCTGAACCTGAATCTGTTCAGACCATAATAATAATTCAACAAATTAATCTCTAGGATATCTTAAGATCCAAAAAATACTGATGAGATCTACAATTAGCCTAAGATCTCTCTAAATCCTCACAACTCTCAACCATCTCTCACAACTCTCAAGATATGCTTTAATAAGGTAGATTCAACTACATATTAATCAATTTCAACTCAACAAACCCCATCCTATGTAATCCTTATAGAAATAAATTAAACATAGGAAATTACATTAATTCAAGCATAGGGAATCCACTCCCTTAGTAAATTAAAATAACCCCTAGGTCTAATCAAATATGTTTGACTTTGAAGGTGGGATGCTCTTACATCACAATTTGAATTTTTGAAAAAAATGTATCTTTATTATTGTGCATTAGTGAGCAAGAAAGTAAATAAATGGGGTTAAAACATTTCACTTAGTTTCCTTACAAAATGTCTTGAAAGAGAGATATCTTCCATAAATCGTTTTGAATCTTATAAATAAAAACTTGGAGAATTTTTATCCAGCTGAAAAGTCACGGGGTTTTGTTTCCTAGATTATATGTGCATGCATGAAGGTATTAAAGTAGCATATACTACTATGAAAAATAGTACCTATATTTTGGATATGATAGAGATATGCCTAATATATAGTGGTGGAGAAAATGTGGCCAAGATTCAAATGATAAAGTACACCATTTTGCATTAATTCTCATGAAATTTGATTTAATTTCTAAAGGAATTCATAAGAATCACAACAATTATAGTAAATGTATTATATGAACACCAATATTATTTTTCAAATAGGATGGATATTCGTATGAATAGGAACTTTTGAGAAGATTTTTGGATGCATTTATGTTGTATTCTTTTAATCTGCACCCTAGATTATTTTCTAGGATCCATGTAAGAATTCAATGGTTTCCTTTTTTTGGTGCATTCATTCTTTGTGAATTGGGTTTCAAAAAAATACAATAGACAATATAAATAGATACAAAGAATCTATAGTTGATAGGAATTGTACTAATTTTATATTATTTTTCTCATGTCGGTTTCACTTCTTGTTTGTAGATCAATTTGACATTTTAATTCTGGAATATTGAGTGAGATTTCAAATGTTGGTCATGGGAATAAAACATCAAGACAAAGGGGATGAATTATCATACTCTCAAGAAGCTCAATCCAAGAATCCACATTCTCTTCGTGATTTGAGCTCTTTTGAGAAACCTATCAATGAGAGAGATGTAAACTCTTGTGAGAATGCATCTAATATCCATATAATGGATGGAAGATCAAGTTTCTTTAGTGGTCAAAGTGAGATAAATGCATTTTCAGTAGAAATTGATAAAAAAAAAATTGAATAGTTTTTCTTGGAAGGTGACATTAATCCATTCATAGAAAAGGAGAAAAGGCCAATGGGACATATCAAAACTATTCCAATTTGAATGCGTCTCAAAATTTCCATTTTTTGAATAAATACCTCTAACAAATGATAAATAGACTTCACAAGAAGTTATTTGCATTATATGTAGTTAGATACTTAGCAAGATAGTGAAATTGTAGATGAAGTTAGATACAAGATATTAGCATGCAAGAAAGGTGTATAATGAGAAAATTTTAAATGGTGAGGAGAAATATATTATCAAATGGAAATCATATGAGGAATATCAACATGCCAAATATGAATATGAATATAATAAATAATTAATAAGTAAAGGAAAACTTGAGACAAGTGGAGGAACCATCACAATTCTAATTGGAAAAACACTAGAAAGAAATTTGTTATCCAAGGAAACACAATTAAGGACTACATTTCACATGTTATCTAGAGGTTGTCTTATGATAGATTATCTAGATTGCATGAAATATCCATCCTTTCTTCAAGTGTAAAATTTTCCATCTTCTCATTGGGTTGTAACGAGTGTTTGGAAATGGGCAAGATATCTATCTCAAGTAGAAAATAATGATATGAAAGAGGAGATTGCAAATGCTAGGTTTTTGTCATTATATTTGGATGCAGTTATAGTTATTGATAATCATGGATATGCATGACAACGTATATGGTTGATAACCATATTTGGCATTCCTATCTACTTGGGACTCATAAAATGAGGGACAATTATGCGACTGGAATTATTTATGAGCTTTTTATTCATAGTTTTAAGGAAATTGTTGGTATGGATCATTCAATGATTGCAAAAAAGATGGTATGTTTCTGAGAAAATGGAGCATCAGTAATGCCAGGACAAAAGAGTGTCATTTGTGTCAGACTACAACTATAAACTTCATCATATATGCTTATTAATCATTTTATGGCTCGTAGGATCATTCTTGCATTTAAAATAACATGCAAGTTTTCATCGATTTCAAAATTTGAACATCCTGTATGTGAGGCTTATTCATACTTGTGTTGTAGTCTTGAATGATTTTCATAGGTTCGACATTTTGTTAACAATTGTTACAAATGGAAAGAAGCTACTAAAATATGTTGATACAAGGTGCATACAAGCTTGATAAATATATGGATCTATGTTTAAGATTATATGTAACAAAGTATAACATTAACGAGTTTCCAATTGAAAGAGCACTAGCTCTATGATAGTCAAATTGTGATAAAAGGGGATAAAATAGTATAATAAATTTCTCTAATGAACTTGATATGGAAGATAATGTTTTGGAGTCTCATAATGGAAGTCTATTTGGAGAATATTGTGTTCAAAATATAGAAAATGAGGGCCGAGATGAGAAATGAGAAATTGATATAACCCAAGATTCTATCTAATCCAATATACATGATGGAACTCTTTTAGTATTTGTGTTCCATTGGTGGTGCAAGCAATAGTGATTGGAATAACACAAATGATGTGATTCTTTTTATTTGACTGACTTCATTGTTCCTTTATTTTTTGGGTAGGTTGGAAATTCTTTATCGTAACAAGATTACTATATGTCAATTTGAGGATTCATTTCAGGTAAAAATAGGTTATATACTTTTTATTCTTCAGTGTAACGTTGGAGATGTATTTCCTTGATGAAAAATATTTTACGATTGATGTTTTGATATTTGACTATTACAATGTCTTTCTTGTCTATGACAAGAACATTAGAGAATTTTTGAGGTAAAAAATGGGCCTAAAAAAATGTGCTATCAACATCAAATTTGAAAGAACTAATAGGATTCAAGATGATGATGTCAACAAAAGGGTAAATAGTTTTGGAGGGAAAGAAAAAAACCTATTTTTGTATTGTAATTTTGAGTTATCTCTTTGCAAGTTTACTCAAATTTCAAGTGTAAGCACTCATTAGAGATTCCACATCCAACGAGTACCCACTCTACATACTTGTTGATGGATCCACAATGAGATAAACTGGAACATATGAAAAAATCTCTTTCTTTACAAAAAAACATAGTTTTTCTTGTATTTCCAATTTGTTTCATGGTGGGTCCATAAAAAATATACAGAGTGACTATTAGTTGGATGCAAAATTTAATTCCACATCCAAGGAGTGCCTACATCTTGTAATTTGAGTAAACCTATATTATATAATTTGAAAGTATGATAAATAAAAGTAGTTTTCTTTCTTTCGCTTTGAAAAATCATAACTCTTATTTAATTATTTTAACTATGGTTTTATTATTTTCCTTAGGAGGCCCATTTTATACCTCAAAATTTATCTAATGTGAAGCTATAATTTGATGAAGTAGAGGCCTATATTTTCACATAGATAGTGTCCTTGGATTAAATGATAAATAACTAATTTAATAAGACTTCTACTCATCAAGAATGGGCTCATTCAAGTACATGAAGTTGCCTTGATGTCTAGCTCTAATATCTGGGCAAATTTTAATGGTTTGTTTGTTTCTTGGATTTGAATCATTTTTTTTCAAGTTTGGAAGTTTGGGTTTATTTTGGTTAAAGATTGAGTTATTCCCTTGAATGCTTTTATTTCTCATATAATTCTCGACTGAACCCTTTTTCATAGCTTGATTTGTTTCATCTAATTTTCATTGATTCAAGGATTTGGGTTAAAGTTAAATACATTTGTTGAGTTAAAAAATATTTTCTTTGTCTTTTATCATGTTTATTTGAGAAATATATGGTATTAGGCTTAATATATGGATTTGTTTATGCTCTAGGAATTCAATGTGTTTTCCATAATTATTATTGTTTTCTTTATATCTTTGATGGTTCAAGGAAATATATTTTTATTTCCTTTCACTTTGTTGCATGAATTAAGCATCTTCAACTTTTAGAATTTACGATGAATTAAGCATCTTCACATTTTAGAAAAGTATCGACCAATCAAAACCTAAGTCGAGTCGAAACAATTAAATGGGTCAAAACAACTATCTAAATGAAAGGAGAAAAGATCAAATTTGAGTGTTTCAATAAAATGCATTTGATATCAAGAACTCTGGTATAAACATCTCAGCAAGAAGTTGAAGTTGAGGAAGTTGAAAAAGTCGAAGTCAAATAAATCGTGGGTCGAAATCGAAGAGGTTGAAGGTCGAAGTCAGATAAGTAGAAGAAGTCAAAGGTCGAAGTCAGATAAGTAGAAGAAGTCGAAGAAGTCGATGATCAAAGCCAAAGTTGAAGTCGAAAATGAAGCAAGTTAGGATGACCAAAGTCGAATTACACAAGTCGATTTTCTTCTAAGTCGAGTCAGTCCAAGAAAGAAGAAACCTGATGCAGGAGCATCTCTCCATGCCAACCATGCGCCAGCCTACCAGCCCACATCAACGCACACATTCAATGAGGAAAGGCGCCGCCCTTTCACGTTTTAAATTTGAATGTAAAGGCAATTAATGTTGTAAGGCCGTTGAGCCATGAATCTGCACCTTTGCACGGGCATTAGAGTAGATAGCCTTAATGGTTTGTAAGGCTGCAATCCAGATCCAATCTGGACTAGACAACCCATTCAATTGTAGAGTTAATGTAGATTGAATAGGGTAGGTGGATTGGAGGGAAGATCTCAAAGAGCCCCCTCATGTAAAATATCTTATTGACCTCATTTTGAGAGAGAAAAGGAAGAGAAGAGAGAGTAAGATAACGAGTCGAGACCTTGTTACAGGCCATTCTCAGAACACCTTTGTAAACATGCATTTTTATATTAATACAAACAAACAGTTTTCTGTATGATTCTGTGTGTGCTTATGTGTTGAATGAATGTCTTTGTGTGTTCTTTATATGTTGTAGATGTATGGATAGGTATGCATTTGCAGGAGTTGTTTGATTTCAGGTTTGGAGGTCTTTGAGGCTTCATACCAAGAGGGTGTGACAGAAAACTGTGGGTTCTGAAAGCCGTGCATAGGGATGCATTTCTGAATTCTGCAGATTCAGACAAAGACTTGCTAAGAAGGGCACACAGCTGAAGTCATTAACTTAGGAGAAGACCTCAAGGTTGCTGAATACCTTGGAGGTAAGACTGTGTGGGATAAAACACAGTGAGAAGACAGAAGCTCTGAGGAGTTCTGTAAAGCTATGCTAGGAGGGCATTGAGCATATGCACAGGTTGCATTAAGGAAGGAACTCTGCTGTGAGTCCATCGAGAAACATAATCACTGCAGATTCTAGACACTCTGCCAAGAGGGAATTGAGTAAGTGCTAGAGTGCATAGGAAGAACTCTTTGAATTTTAGAATTGAAGAAGAGTCCAAAGAGAAGGATCTTCACAGGGTTGTTGAACACCCTGCAGACTTAGCAAGAGGTTGCTTGAGGAAAGAAGTGCCAGGAGGGCATCAGATTCTCCATATGAAGGAGAAGGAATAAGGATTAATTCCTTAGAGGTCGAAGCTACAGGAAAGCTCAGAAGAGATAGCACCTTTGTGCGTGCAAAGACTCTGCGAGGAGTGTAGAAGTCAAAAAATCCTTTGAGGATTCGAAGGGAGAAGCTCAAGAGGAAAAGTGCCTTTGTGCATAGGCCATAGCTACAAAGATCGCAGAGGCAGGGGAACTCTTTGGAGAGTTTAGAGTCCCGAAAGCTCAGGAGGAACAACGTCATTGAGAACGCTTGTGAGACTCAAAGTTGTAGAGTTCGAGAGGGAAAGAGCAAAGGTCGAGGCCTTTGGACACTTGGAGAATTCTTTCAAGTTCAGGAAGAACGCGCATGCTCAGGAGGAGCACAACTATCATTGGATCAACGAAGAGATCTGGACCGTTGGATTTCCATGTTCAGGGAGAAGCGTAGGAGGCATGCACAACAGGAGCAGTTGTGAGCCGTTGGATCTCACACGGATTGCCGAAAGTCATTGGATGGGTCGAAAGTTGCATGAGGTTTAAACCTCACACACAAAGCAGAGAACCGAAGAAGTCCCGAAATAGTCAAGGTATCGGGATTTCGGAGTTCGGGAATTCGAGATTTCGAAGGTCCTGATGATGAGAGGTCGGGACACTTCACAGTGAAAGTCCTGAGATAGATCTAAGTCGTCCATCTGGGAGGAGGACACATGTCGTGAGATCACCCATTTCAGGGATTCAGACATCGGGGAACACAGAGAGGAGCCTTTCGACTTTGTCAATGGCGAAGTCCCGAAAATGATCTGGATTGCCCAAGTGGGAGGACACATGGAGGAGATCGGGGAGTCCACCGGGATTTCAGATACCAGGGATTTGAACGGACAGAAGAAGTGTCACAGGGGTTGCAGAGTTCCGAAATCCGAAGGAGGATCGGAAGCGTCCAGGGAAAGGACACGTGGCAGCAGGCAGTTACTTCGGTACTTCGGGTATTAGGAGTACCAGAGGTCAGCGGAGAATTGTTGCGCCAGGAAATGCAAAGTCCCGAAAGTGTTCAGAAGAGCGATTGCCGATCGTGAGGGCGTAGGCCAAGTTTCGGCATACCGGATATCGGGATATCGGGAGTCCTGAGGACGGGAGATCCGGGCTCTTAGGGAGGAAAACTCTGAAATGATCAGGGTCGTTGATTCGAGGAGCGGATCATAGCCGTTGATCTTGGCTAGGAGTAAAAAGGTCGTATCATCACTTCGGCATTTCGGATACCGGAAGTTAGAGAGAGAAGGGGTAGAGGAGAACCTTGCAACAGGAGAACCCGAAACGCGAAAGTCCGAAAGGATTTGCGGAAGGCGTCATTTCAACGTATCGGAGTTCGAAACTTCGGGAGTTCCGAAGACAAGAGGTAAGAGCATTTCGGGGATTGAAACTCCGAAAATTTCGAAATGTGAGGAATCAGGGAGCAACATTTTGGGATACCGGGTTTCGGTATTTCGGGGATCCTGTGGAGCAGAGGATCGAGCATTTCGGCAACGAAAAGATCGAAATCGGGAAGGGAGAACCAGAAGTCGGGACAGAGTTAAATTCAATTTTTCGGAAGTCGGGTTTTCGGGAGTCTAGAGGACAGGAGGTCAGACTCTTGCATTTATAAAACCCCGAAATAGGATTGCGGTCATATGAGGAGCAGTCACATGGAGCAGGGTTGTAGCCCAGGGGGCTAGCTGATGTTGAATCCGTTTCGACAATTCGACAATTCGAAGATCGGGGGGTCGAAGAGTCAAGGACTCTTGACATCGGGAAACAGAAAGTCTCGAAACCCGAAATTTGTATTCCTATCGTGAAATAGGGAGCGGTCATGTACAGAGGCCGTGGGAAGAAGAATGACCTGTGGATTGAATTCTAAGGTCCCGATAGGGATCTGAAAGAGCCACTTCGACTCAAGGGGAATTTGAACGATCCTTAGACCGGGAGGATCGAGAGGTCGCGCAGAACCTGCACAGAGGCAGGGAAGGGTCTACGTCACAACCTAAAGGTCAAAGTCGAAGCAAACTTAAATTCGGAAATACAAGTCAAGTTGAGGATGAAGCAAGTTGGGTGGACCAGAATCGAAATACTCAAATCGAAATTGGCCCATGGTATTTTTAGTTGTGAACTCTATTTAAAGAATGCATCTCTCCATTGCAGGTTGTTGAGGATTATTGTAAGAGAGCTCTGCTCATTTGGTAGTTTGGTCCTCGAAGAGGCAAGTGAACTAAGTTTTTTGTGATATCAATATGTTATTTCTTCTCTATATTTAATGTTCTTGTTACTTGCGCAATATATTTTCTTGTTCTGTGAATTGTTCCAGGAATATCACAATGTGCATGTTAATGTTAAATATTGGTAGAGAGTGATTTTTTGTGATTGTTCGTGTGACCTTTGTGGGTTTGTGCACCCTTAACGCCATGCCTTCTTCATTGCAATATTACTTGAAATTTCCAAATAACACATCCATAGATTTCAACGTTACCAAAAATCCCAAGTGCTATATCCCTAGATTTTAGTCATTAAAAAAAAGTTTTCTTTCAATGTTAATATAATGATCTATGTAGCCCTCTCATCAAACCGAATATGTATGGAAGTTATTAGATTCATAGTTTTGGAATAAATGCTTATGGAAATCATTATATAAAATGTTTAATTGACAAATGGAATATGAAAACTTGAGACTCAACCCTCCTTTGAAATACTGTATCTATTTAAATTTCCTATTGAAGTGACATATTTGTTTTATTTGTATTGATGTTCCAATAACTTGTAGATTGGTTTCTAAATTCGATCAGAAAATTAATTTCCTCCCCGAATTCACCCCGTGTATGAGTTGTCTGATATGTATTGATTATATGAAAATGTCGTGTATGTGACTTTCAAACGATGAAGTCAATAGTCAGCGTTCACGTCAGTAATCCGGACTAAGTTGTCTCATTGTCTGAAAACTAAGTAACCAAGTCAATAGTCTANATAGTTTTGGAATAAATGCTTATGGAAATCATTATATAAAATGTTTAATTGACAAATGGAATATGAAAACTTGAGACTCAATCCTCCTTTGAAATACTGTATCTATTTAAATTTCCTATTGAAGTGACATATTTGTTTTATTTCTATTGATGTTCCAATAACTTGTAGATTGGTTTCTAAATTCGATCAGAAAATTAATTTCCTCCCCGAATTCACCCCGTGTATGAGTTGTCTGATATGTATTGATTATATGAAAATGTTGTGTATGTGACTTTCAAACGATGAAGTCA
The DNA here is from genome assembly GCA_010110895.2 of Picea sitchensis. Lineage (NCBI taxonomy): Eukaryota > Viridiplantae > Streptophyta > Pinopsida > Pinales > Pinaceae > Picea > Picea sitchensis. Next base: position 35,219 of record SNQJ01S0123493.1, on the reverse strand, counting down.
ATAGTCAGCGTTCACGTCAGTAATCCGGACTAAGTTGTCTCATTGTCTGAAAACACAATCTCTCAGATTTAAGTAACGAAGTCATAAGTCATTCAACCTAGTAACCAAGTCAATAGTCTATGAAAGCTACTTTTAAACGAATTCAATAGTTTCTGAAAGAGACATTTAAGCGAAATCAATGGTGCACATTCACGTTCGAGAACGATGGGCAGAGTGTTGGTGGCGATAGACATCACCTCTAGCTTGCCGAAAACTTTGGTGATTGAATGGAGAGGACGTAAACTCTCACAGAAATTGGATTATCTCGGACTTCCATTCCGATGTAATCATTGCCGGGAAACGGGACATCTTCGTCGTGACTGTCCAGGTAAGTCTCCTACTGTTTTCACTGAAGATAGCGATCTTTTTCTTAATCCCCCCGACTATATGGAGCCTGACCCGTCTTTGGCCTTCCTGGACTCCCCTCTTCGTCCATCCACCCAGCCCCTTACAGGCCAGTTTGATGACCCGTTCCTTAAATTGAATACTATTTGCCCCACTCTCTTTAAAACTCTAACTGAAGAGGAAAATCTCTCCATTTCCAGTTATACTTGGCTTTCGGCCCCTAGCAGGGAAGCCTGCCCCGTACCTGTTGGAGATGCTCATCTAGCTAAAGCCCTCGACTCATCCTCAGATCCTTGTCTTACTTCCTTGACTGATCCTATAGAAACCCCTGATCCTTCTGTCTCTACAAACAACTTACATCCCCCTCTCCCGGCTTTACAGTTATAGCCGACCTCTTCAACACTGATTGGGAATAGACACCATTTGCCTTTACACCAAAGTTCCGAAGACTCTCTGCCTTTGCCACCGGGCTTTAGTCAACCGGAGGAAGATGACGAGAGCTTATTGGCAAACTTGAACTCCTCGGCTATCTCCGGTTCTTTTCCTATTAACCTTCCTTCGCTACCAGTGTACCGAGGCAAACAACTCATTTTCCCAGCCACCGAGCCAGGATCCTCTTCTTTGTTACCTTCTGAAAGAGACAATAAATCTTTTACTTGGGCGCGTGGCATCGCTGCAGAACTCTCACCTCTTCAGACGAGAAGTTCCAGGAAGAAAAAAGAGTTACACAGCTCACAGATTCCTACTTCTGATCTTCCTTCACAGGAAGGAAAGGCCCTTAGAGCATTGAAGGCCTTGGCTCGATCAAAGTAATGATCGTGCTTTCTTTAAACATCCGAGGGATTGGAGGTCCCCTCAAGAGTGCCTCCTTTCGGCGACTATTGGAGCTTACTAAGCCTGACATCATCTTTCTCCAAGAGACCCTCTCGTCAGATCACTTATCCAGGGATTTTGTGCATCAATTTCGACCCTCGTGGCTCTCCGCTGCTGCAAGCTCCCTGGGCAACTCAGGCGGTTTATTGGTGTCCTGGGATCCTGACGTCTTGGAGCTGAGGTCTTTTCTTTCAAGTGGGGGTATCCTATTGAAAGGCAGTTTCTTAGCCACTGGACAAGAGCTGGCTTTCCTAAATGTATATGGTCCTTGTACAAATAAGCCTTTATTTTGGAATCTACTGGCGGAAAGTGGGTTGCTCTCCTTACCGACTCTCATCCTCGGGGGAGACCTTAATATTATCTTGTCGGCAGATGAAAATTGGGGAGGCTCCTTCCTGTCTGGTTCTACAGAAGCCACCTACAAAGAACTCTTTGATTCTAACAATTTAATTGACATACAGCCATCCCGTCTGGCTCCTACTTGGCGCAACGGGCACACAGGCAGAGAGGCTATTGCTAGGAGATTGGACCGTTTTCTTGTTGCGGAGGCCTTCTTGTCATCTTCTTTAGATCCGTCTTCGTGGGTCGAGTACCCATTCTTTTCCGACCACGCCCCTGTCATCCTCAAGATCATGCTATCGACGTCTCATCGATCCATCCCCTTTAAGTTCAATCACCATTGGTTACAGCGTGCGGATTATACATCTATGGTTCATGAAGTCTGGAATGACCAACGCTTTCACACTGAAGCAAACCCACAGAGGCGACTAGCCTGGAAGCTTAAAGCTCTAAAATCTGAAACCAAATCGTGGTTTTTGGTAACAAAACAGGTGGAAAAGGCCCGATTATTGAAACTCGAGACGGAGATCACATTACTCATCAATTCTTCTTCCTTATCGCCTCTTTCAGTGGACGAGTCAGCTAGACTAACAGTGCTAGAAAAAGATAGAGCTTACATCCTGCGGCAGGAGGAAGAAGCCTGGAGGTTGCGCAGCCACGCGACGTGGTTACAAAGCAGGGACTCCAATACTAGGTTCTTTCACAGGACGGCCAGTTACAACAGGAGTAAAAAGTCGATTTGGACTATTAAAAGTAACAGAACTGGACTCGGGACCATTCGGGGACAAGAAGAGCTAAAGTCCGAAGCTATCCTTCACTTCAAACAACTCTACAAAGCCTCCAGCGACCAATTTCTTCACGAAAAGGCCTCGATTGCTGGTCTCTTCCCTCAATTTATCTCCACTGCTGAAGCTACTGATCTCTATGAACCCGTTTCACTTGCTGAGCTTAAAGACATTCTGTTACATTTCAAAAGAGAGCGAAGTCCGGGGCCGGATGGCTGGACTACTGAATTCTTCATTTTCTTCTTTGACCTTGTTGGTGAGGATCTCCTTCGGATGGTGGAAGACTCTCGGATTAGGGGTAAAATTTCTGGTTGCCTTAATGCAACTTTCCTGGTCCTGATCCCGAAATCATCTAATTCTCTCACTTTCAATGACTTTCGCCCGATCTCCCTCTGTAATCTCATCTACAAGTTAATTTCTAAAGTAATCTCAAACTGGATCAAGCCCTTTCTTGGCAGGAGTTGATCGGCAGAGCAACTCGGCTTCTTAAAAGGCAAAAGAATACAGGAAGCTATCGGAACAGCCCACGAGTGCATTCGCAGTATCAAGCAGAAGAATCAAAAAGCCCTGGTAATGAAGCTCGACATCAACAAAGCCTTTGATAGCATTGACTGGGTTTTCCTTAGGATGGTGCTACATGCGGTTGGTTTTGGTATCAAGTTGACAAATTGGATCCTGGCGTGTGTTTCTAGTGCCAATTTCGCTGTTATCATCAATGGAGAGCCCACGAGTTTCTTTAAAAGTGAGAGGGGCCTCCGACAGGGCTGTCCCCTCTCCCCTTATCTCTTCATTTTGATCATGGATACTCTCAGCATCCTTCTCAAAAAGAGCTTCTCTGAACACAAAATATCTGGCATCATTGTTACTAAGTTCATAAGGATATTCCATCTTATGTTCGTTGACGATCTCCTTCTTATGACTAAAGCTGACCTAGCTGAGTGGTCTGTCATTCAGGATCTGCTCTCTTGTTTTTGCATGGTCTCTGGTCTTTCTATAAACCTCTCAAAATCATCTGTCCACCACTGGGGACTCACGGAGCAGGAACTACAAACTTACAAACAGTCCATTCCTTACAATTTCGTTGATCTTAGTGCAGTTTTGAGTTATCTCAGATTTCAGCTGAAGATTGGAGCCTCTTCCCCCGAAGATTGGCAGTGGCTTATAAAACTTTATGAAAGAAAAATAGGAGGCTGGTGCTACAAATGGCTTTCACTTGGTGGCCACCTCATCCTGGTAAAATCTGTTTTAGAAGGATTGGCGGTTTACTGGATGTCCCTGGAGAGGATTCCATTAAAGATCATCAACACCCTCCAGCGACTTACCTCCAATTTTTTGTGGAACGGACTTGGGACTAAACATAGCTTCCACCTCTGTAGCTGGGAGCTTTTAGCAAGGCCTAAAAAGGCAGGAGGCTGGGGCATAAAAAATTTACACACCTTCAATACAACTCTCCTGGCTAGCACCTTTTGGAGAGCTCTTACTCATGAAAGTATTTGGAATCGTATAATAGTGGGAAAGTACCTTGGCTCCTTGAAAATTTCTGATTGGCTTCGTAAGCCATCGCTATCTCTAAAGCGGGCCTCCCCCTTCTGGAAGGGCCTTGTTGCTTCTTCACCCATCATCCTCCATTGGCTAAGGTGGCAGCCGGGTTCTGGCACTGAGATCAAAATCGGTAGGGATATGATTATAGGGTTGGAAGACAGATCGCTCTTACCCCTGGACATGTGTTCTGATCTATTCTCTCAAAATTTAGTTTATCTTGCACAGATCAAATTACCGACTGGTTCTCCCTCCCTTCCGGATAATTGGATGGGTGTTGGGGATCTGCTTTTTATCGGGCGGAAGGCTATTGTTTGGAATCATTATATCGCCGATCTCAAGTGTGCTGGTATTACCCTGAATGAAGAGCCCGATACCCTGGTGTGGGCAGGGGGCGATGCCTCAGGTATCCCATCGGTAAAAAATATTTTTGATGCTCTATTGACTTTAAAAAATCTTGCTCCCGATCTGTCTTGGCGTCAGCAGGTATGGAAATGGAAAATTCCCCTTAAATACAAACTTTTTGTTTGGCTGGCGGGCATTGAACGGATTTTGACCTGGGACTCCCTTCGCCGCAGAGGATGGGAAGGTCCTGGCATCTGCTTCCTCTGCCGACAAGCTCCGGAGGACATACACCATTTATTGATCCATTGCGAGTTCTCAAAGGAAGTCTGGAGCAGATTGTTATTACGGTTCAATCTTCCTTTCTCCTGGAGTGGAGACACTGTCACAGATTGCTTTAACTCCTGGCATTTAGTCAAATCCTCGCCGACTTGCTTGGCGGCCCACATCAGCTGGCACTTGTGGATTGAGAGAAACAGAGCATTGTTCGAGAACAGGCCTCCTTCAACTCTGGCTGTTTTCAACAGGGTCCTAGCAACTTTTTCCTGGCAGCCGTCTACATTAAAGCTTATTATTAATAAAGAGATCGACCTTAGACTGCCAGTTGGATACACCTTGGCTTGCTTTGATGGAGCAGCCCAAGCCAACGGATCCTGTTGTGGGGCACGAGGTTTCTTCAGAGCTCACACGGAGAGAATCACAAAATGGATCCTCAACTGCGGGCCGGGGACAAACACAAAAGCGGAGCTCATGGGGCTTTGGGTCTCTCTCTCACTGGCTTCCTGTTGGAACATCACTCATTTGCTCATTTGTGGCGACTCAAAGGTCATCATCGACTGGATCTCGAAAAAATCCCAGCTCCATGCGATCCATGTCGAATCTTGGAAACAAAAGACTCTGGTTCTTGCCAAAGGCATCCCCTTTCTTAGATTCCAGCATGTTCCCAGAGTTTACAACAGGGAAGCCGATGCTCTATCAAAGAAAGCGTTAAGGGAGGAGATTGGAAGACTTTCTATCTTCCATAGTGATAAGGGGATCGTGAGTCCGATCACCCATTTCAGCATCTTCTGATGTGATCTTGGACATCTCCCTTACGTAATGCATTCTCATTCCACTCTCTGCTTTGGCCGCAGTCCTTTTGTTGATGTTTATTCTTTGTTTCTCTGCTGTCATCGTGGAATTGCTCACTGATATAGTTCAGCATCTGTGAGCTGAATGTTTTTTTTGGGACAGCATTGCCATTCCTGTCATCTGTATCGACTTTTTTTGGCTGAATGGACTGATCGCTCATCAGCGGTCCTTGTACAGCATCAGAACATCGCTTCGGCTTGAATTGTTATGGTAGATTCGGTATCGGTGTTTTGATTGACCGACTGCTATTAGATCGCTAACTGTGGCATTGACTTGTAAAAGATTTTATACATTATATAAAATTGAGATAATTTTTTCCATGGAAAAAAAATGGTGCACATTCACGCCGTGTATGTGACTTTTAAACGATGAAGTCAGCAACCATTCATCTCAACAATCCGCTTTTAAATAACGAAGTCAATAGTCCGTGGACATGCAAGCCACTGATCACTGTCGATGCGGACATCAATCAGTTGGGTCCGCACCGGTCGCTGAGGTTAATGAAAACGCAGTGTTTGAATTTTGAAAATGAAATAATCGATATTTATTTACTTTACACCATCCAATTGGAATTTATCTCTTTCACCGCCTTGATAGTCTTTGAAAATGCAACAATAGATAGTCCGAGACTGTTGGATAATGAAATCAATAGTCACCTAMGTGGGGGCACATTCAAGCGATGGYGATCACCTCACCGCATTGACTGTACGAAAACACAGTTTTCGGCCCTTTCGAAAATGAAATAATTGATCATAGAAGTCAAGTTAGGCACTGCGCATTATAGATAATACATCTTTCCTTTATATATCTACAATAGTAATATATCCTTCCATTCAGAGACAAAGACGCCTTCTTTTTATTTTATTCTATAAGATAATCATAACTAACTACTATTGCTGAAACGTTTGCTAGCATTCGTGCTGAAATTCTGAAACTTGTGTCATCTTTATTTTACATTACAAGTGTCATGTTGAAACTTGTGTCATTTTTATTTTACAAGTGTTATGCTGAAACTTGTGTTGAAACTCATGCTGAAATTCATGCTGAAACTACCACATATAGAGAAAGTTTACAAGTTTCAAGCTGAAACTTTTGCTGAAAGTCATGCTGAAACTCTCGTGTATAGTGAAATTTTACAAGTGTCACGATATTTCTTCATTTGCAACATTGTGGTTGCACGCATTTGATTTTGCCACGCTAGTATGCATTCATGATGAGTCATAGCTACCGTTAGGTAAAAGAACTTGCAGCTAAAGGACAAAGCTTGATCTCAGGCTGAAAGAAAGTTCAAGTGGTCTGGAAGACAAAGAGATGATTTGCGTAACAAATCGTTCTTAGAGGAAAGGAAAATTGTTTCAGAGTCGAGGAGGAGTTTTAAAAAGAAATGGAGCACAATTTTGAAGGGGGTTGGTGAACCACGAAGTAAGGAAATCACATAAGGAAGGGAGAAACAAAATATTAGCCCATACACATAGAATTTTACCCTTTGGACGACTTCGTATTGGTTTTTAGCCATGCAAGCATAAATTCATGGTTGTCTTTTAACCCAGGCTCGATGTAATATAAAAATTGTGTTCTCTGCATTGAGTTAATAAACGAATGGTATTGAAATTCATGGGTTTTCTGGTGTTTTATTTTCCAATGGATTTCCTTATTATTTGGAAAAAGTATTTATATTTTGTTTTTCCGTTGTGTATTCTGTAGTAGGGTATGCGCTGTAATTGTTTGTGTGTTCTAGTATATAGGTCCTCTGCATCATAAGAGCATACCTTATCAGAGCGATGTGTTCTCTCTTCACTTTGTCTAGCTTATCCCTTTAAATATCTCCAAGGTAGTTGACTCATTCAACCATTTTTAGTTTAACTCGCTAATTAACAACTTGTTACTTAATAGGAGAGCTATCAAGTAAATTAATAAATAATAATAATAATAATAATATGATAAGGGTACTAAATACAACTAATAAGTGGGGACCCCTATTTCATTTAAACCAATTAATGAACCATTTCATCCTTGTAGCTTCCATATAAGCTGTCCAAAATAATATGCTGTCCAAAATCAAGTGCAAATAAGTTCATCTACATATGCCGACAAAATCATGAAAAATCATATTTGAAGTGAGAGGTTCCCCCTCTCTTTCCATGACTACTTTCATCCCTGTCATTTCTCTCAACTGATGAAACTGCCTTAGCAGATTTCTAATCATTTCCCTATACGTGTGAAGTGACAGAATGTGATGACTTAGACTCAACTACTACTACTTTTTCTTTCTCTGGAATATCATCAAGCTCAGTGATTTTGGCCATGGCATGATGGGCATGTGAGGCTTGGGATATAGGTTGTTGATGCAAGGAAGGAGTCGTAGGCCATGCATGTGAAGGAGGCTACTGAGGGTGATCAACATTTGGTCAACCATGTGACTGTCCAAAAAGAGGATATACAACATTTTGCCAGCCATCATGTTCTAGTCTAACTAAGGGAGCATAAACATGGTTTGGGACTGGAATATTGGTAATTGGATGAGGGTTCTCAGGGATAAGTGGAGGTCTATAAGCTTGTTGGCCAGGCAAGTTAAGGAAACTTGTCTGCAACAACTAATTGGATTCTTTTGAATCTGCATCAAAATGTATAGAAAATCAAAGCCTCTTATTACCCCTTTTCCAAGGATCTAGTCGTCTACCTCTATTGTTTCCTCTCCTGCCATGACTGCCTCTATTGAAAAAGCTCATACTGATATACATATACAGAAATTAGAACCAAAGTTCAATTAATAGTTCATCTAAAACTTTGAAAAAAATAATTTAAACATGGCTCTGTTCATAACAATACATATGCAAGCAATCATCATGTAATTCATGTTGTCAAAGCTAGAAATCACTTAGAAAAGGGATTTGAAAATGGATTTGGGATTGTATGAAAGGATTTGTAATGARCRTAAAATGGTAAGTATGACAAGAATGAAAAATGGAGTGTTCACTACCATGAKCARCTTCCTTAACTCCTTRTGATCAAGTGCACCCAAGTTAAAACTCATTATCTCAGCTATAAATGAGATTTAACCCTRAACAMRTTAAATACTTCTCYCATGATCAATTCAATTTTGCAATTCAATACTTTACAAAATTATAATTAAAGCATGGGAAAAAAAGTAACTTGGGTAATGGGATGGGATTGGAATGAGAGAAAAGTGTTATTTATGACAGTGAATGTAAATGCACATGTATTAATTACAAAGTTTATAATCATCTTCTATTTTCAACCATTCATGACAGGAAGAATTATAACCACATATAATCAGTGCTTAAACAAAATTCCAATCATAATTCCTTATTTCATTCCCAAATCCTTCATTCAACTCATAACTTGCAAAATATCTCAACAATAATTCTGTCACTAGCCCAGGTATTATCTAAAATATTTATTATCTTTTTTTCATCATACTATGCCTAGTAGTCATAATTTTTTTATTTTTGTTCAAGACCTTTACATGATTTTTCACGATTTTCTTCAATTACACAGTGTTACCATTTCTGCAATTAATTAATAAATTTCGAAGTTATTCCATAGTACAAACCATCAAACATCAATCCCATTGGAGATCAAACATCATCTTGTTATTCAAACAACCAAATTCATCAAATAACGACTTCTTATCAAAATGTTCAAATGCCAGCTTCATCATAAAACCTAAATTTGGTCCTCACCAATTTAATCAATAAATCCAAATTCAAACCGTCATCTTCAATTTGTAACAATAACCAATTTATCCAAACCATAAATCCAAACATGCATCGCATACATGAAAAAATAAAATCAGATATGTTGAGGATTTTAAACCCAAAAATTTCTTTTAAAACTTGGTTGGGCTCGCATGTAAGAATTAAAAACCCAGTTTGTAATCAAACTACCATTCATTGAGTGTTGTGTATTAGTTTTCAGGGTCTCCATTTGGTAAATCAATAACCCATAACTTGCATGCAACCCTTTACATGCAACCATAATGAAGCGACTAGACCCTGGGTTGTAATACCAAGTTTGAATGATAGACAATTGAAGAGAAATGGATACAGGACTGGTATTACCGAACACTATAGATGGAAACTAGAATCGTGCAGAGAACAACAACAGTTGGTTGCATCTTTTAACCATTTAATCAATGAAACCCCAAATCCGAGTCAATAAAAGAAATTATTTTAAACCTTGAACACTGAATATTATGCATGAGGTCATGGAGTCTTAAACCCAAATGAATAAACAAACCCATGGACATCAATGAAACTCTTTTGGATATGAAAGTTAAAAAACAACTAAACCCGTGAGCTACAAAACAAAAGAAGATGAGATATATATGTCCCAAACACAGAGATAATAGGTGGAAAGTAAAATGCACAAATCTCAACAACCATTATCTACAACTCTTCATTAAATTCCTTTTGATTTCAACTATTCGGCTCCAAAAAAAACTCATACAATTTCGTTCAACTAAGAGTACCATTCTTCATATTTCCATAATCATAACATGAGAATAATCAAATTAACAAGCACAACACATCATTCACAAAGCCATGAGTAAATTATTAAGAAAAGAACAATGTTAGATGAAAGGGAGTTGAAACCTTGGTACCTAGAGTTATGTGGTTACTTATTTTTTTTTGAAATAGATACAACAGTTACAACCTGACGATCAAACCCTTCCTCAAAAAAAAAATGGATCAAATTCCAAATCCCAAAGGTGGTAACCCAGAACAACCAAAGTGCAATAACTACTGGTTACGTCTAGGGTGGCGGCCAACATTAATCGTTTACAAACCCCAAGAAATTACCACGTCAAAACCTTAGGTGTATGATCAATTCCAAGTGCATGCCATTCAATACAACCTCACATGCCATATATGTTTCCACCTACCTCATTTAATATCCATAATGCTCTATTTTGAATAGTCTGCAGTCAAGTCGCATAATATATCCCATATACACCAACGCTACCAAACCTTTAACATACAAAACCTTTAAATCCATTACAATTTCCAATAGTAGAGTTGATACCATTCATATCTTATAAATCATATGATATGTGTCCAATCTTATACATGTAATCAATGATATATATATGATCGACATACTATATGCATATAAATTGAACACCCCTTTTCAAGTAAATTGCATCATATTTATCAAGGAGTTGTGAAATAAAACTTATCATAAGCATGTATAAAATGGCATGACACTTAGTAAGAAATATGATGACCCCCTTTTTCAATTGAAACCATAGACCTGCAAACATATCAATTGTAAATCTTGTTTTGATGGTGGTTATGCACAACACTAATGTTCAAGATTAGAATTGCATAGGGAGTTTTAGAAATCTTTTGACACAAACTATTATCAATCACCTGTACTAAGAACAATATACCAAGCTCATATGTATCAACAAAATGGACACCTTCCAATCCCATTAGTTCCCAAGTATCCTTTTAAGGGGCTCCTCTTTGATTTTTTTTTTTTAAACAACACCATAGGGGGTCCCACTTATTAGTTTACTTTGTGTGTGTGTGTAGTTTCAAAAATATATGTGCCTTGCAATTCTTTGCAAGCTGATGACTTCATGATGATTTTAAGAGTCAACAATGATGACTTCACAGGGAAGGAAATATCGTATTCGCTTGAACCTAACTGTTTGGTTTTGTAGACAGAAAATATTTTTCTGTTTTATACTCAAAAGTTTTCTTTTTTGATTTGGTTTTCTCTTTTAAACTAGGGTGGAAGAAGGTAGAAAAGGGAAAGACAAGAGAGGTAAAAAGCCTTAGCACCCAAGCTTAAGCAGAGTGGTTATAGATGCAACATGATACAAGGTTGTGGACCACAAGTGATTGTCTTTCTTTCTGTTCCAATTTATTTATCAGTACTCAAGCATACTTTTGCAAGCAAGGAAAAACTGTGGTTGTACAGACTCATCTAAATTAGGCTGAAATAAAGTCCACAAAATTGAGGGTAAAGCAACAAAGAAATAAAGTTGTAGTGAAATGAAAAATAAAGTTGCAATCAAAACTCAAGCAAAACTGAAAGTGAAGCAACATAATTGATGAAATAAAGTGCATAAAAAAAAAGCAAATGTACAACCTAAACTGATATTTACAAGAAACATTGATTCAAAAAATGTAACAGTTAGCTAGGCTCAACGTAATGTTTCAAATGAGAGCCATTAGTTGTGAAGGAAAACAACCTCTCTTCAAATTCCTTTAACATGTAAGTATTATTTATGAGTACCAGAGCGATATTCTAAGGACCTAGCCATAGCTTTTGGAATTTTGAGTGTTTTCCCTTATCAATGTGTGTGGAGTCCCAAAGAAATACTTTGTCATTCACTTTAAACTTGACATATTTGTCATGCTTATCAAAGTATTGCTTGAATGTATGCTACCTTTTCTTTAAATTTTCCAATGCACGGATTCTTTGTTCCTTTAAGGCTAGTACAACATTCATCCTATGAGAAATATCAATAGTGATCCAGATTATTTTCATAACGAAATGAAAGCAGAGATATCACAATGAAATACTCATGAAATTTTCCAGAAACAGAGAGATACAACAATAAATGATTTCTATTAATGAAAGAATTGTACAGAGACTGTAAAAATACAGAGTGCAAGACTCGCTAGAATGGTGGTAGATTGATCTCTGAGAAGAGATGTGACAGCTACGCTCATTTGCTAGAAGATGATTACAATGAGGCTTTGAAGCCCTTTTTATGATAAACATGAATGCCAAAACCCTATACATCCAATAACCTAACCCTAGCAGATGAAACACCAAAGTCATGTGGGCTCCATTGGGGTAAGTTAGTACATTAACTTCGTAGGGTCGTAAATTTTGCATGCAATCTCTGTTTTAGGTGCGTGATAGCTTGTTGGAAAGGTATTTTTGAGAACTACGTATTATTCCATGAAAATCTGATTCAGTCTATAGTTTGATTGTGGAAAGCCAAGAAAACATTGTTTATATCCCCAAAATGGCCCTAGAAGTACATAAAGATGTACTAACATGAAAACTTCCAAAATAAGCCAGTTGGAATAGGTGGATGGCCACCAAAATACACCTGGATGTTGTGTAAGGATTCAAGACAACCCTGTAAGTGAAGAACCCACAATTACAAAAAATTGTCCCCATTACAGAGAAACATGTTGAATTGAAAACTGTCAAGATGAGCCAATTGGAATTTGGAACAGGTGGTTGGCCACCAATATCCACCTGGATCAATCCTCCCCCCTTAGGAATTAATGGTTTCCATTTTGTTGAGCACCTAGGGAAGAGGGAAAAACATTTTCTAAATCTGAATCTTGGTGAGCTATGTGCCTTGTTGGAGAAGTTTTGATGCTTGGTTTGTGGAAGGTTGTCACGAACCTATTGTTGGCGGGGTTGAATTTGTTCCACCAACCTATTGTCTCTGGGCATGAAGGGGCAATGTGTAGGCACCATTGTAGGTGAATGAACAATATCTTCTTTGTCTTCTGCAATATGTTGTTGCTGGATAGAAGGTGTTGAGGCCACATTGGTTGTAGTGGTATTTTGTGCATCCTTTGAACAAGTTGTGAAGAGGATGAATTTTTCAGTATGAGAGATTACCTTGCGGCATTTTTTTGGTGGAACAATAGTTGGGACTACCTCTGGTATCCTATAGAGTTGACCCCCCAGAGTAATAATGACACTACAGGGTCTAGACTCATAAACAACATGACATCTCCACATATATGGTTGGCCTAAAAAAAAATCACAGACATCAAGAGGGGCAACATCACACACTACCTCATATTTGAAGGGCTGGATGCCATAGGACAAGCAACATCGATGGATTACACAGAGATATCATCCTTGGTGAAGCCACCTGATGTTGTATGGTTGCAGGTGTGGTGTTGTCGACAACCCCAATTGTTTGACAACCTCAGCTGAGATGAGGTTCGTCTGGCTGTTATTATCAACAATGAAATGAAACGGGGTCCCATTCACCCACATTTGTGAATGGAAGACCTCTCCCCCTCTTCAAGATCTATTGGATCTTTTGGTTGAATATTTTTGGCTGCGAAAGTAGCAGTTTGGTCTGCATCGATGATATGTTTGTTTTCAATATTTTCTGGATCAGATTCCCAATCAAGGTTTGGCTCCTTATCTTTGACCTCAGCCACCAATGACTGTTTCGAGTGACATTCATCGGTGTTATGCCAGAGGATTTTGTGGAAATCACACCACTTCCAAGTGTCATTCTTCATCTTTCCTTTACCATTCTTGTCCTATGTCTTGGATTTGTTTTCTAGAGGCTCTTAGTTAGGGATGTATTTACCATGCTTTAGTTGTTTCATATTTGTAGACTCAAACTCCCATTTATTCTAGTGCTTAAATGTTTGCTTGATTTTGACAACGTATCGATAGGAAGCTCCCAATGATGAGATGTTTAGCAAATCCATTTCAGTTTGGATGTACCTATGAAGAGCCCCATGGTATTTCAAAACCAAATTCTACTTGAAGCCTTTGATACCCATCTTGGTGTGCAAGGTATGGAGTATTATTCCTTGATCACATCCAAAAAAAAAACCCCAAGTGGGCTTGACCCCATAAGTTCCAAATTCCTATGTGGAGCTTTTCTCCCAGTAAGTTTCCCACCAATTTTTTACATGGGGGAGATCCTTGAGGAGTGCGAAGGAGATCTTTTCCCTATTGGAAAAATTTTGAATAGAGAAATATCCTTCTAGCCGGTTTAACCATTTTTCTAAGGCATATGCATCTATCTAACCTTCAAATTTGGGAATATCAAAATTAACTTGTAAGTTGAAGGGAGAGGTTCCTCCAAAATGGTCGCTTGATGAATATGTACATGTTTCTATCTGCAAGTGTTGAAGGATGTGTGCAAAATTCTCCATCATTTCATCTCGCCATCACGCGAGAGCTTGCTCAAGGAATAGGTTAATAAAATCTCCTGGTCGACTGTTTTTCTTTTCTACCACCATAAAGGGTTTCTTAGGCATGTGAGAGAGATTGTATTCAAGAGAGACAATATCAATACCCAACTTGCTATACCCATACTTCGTCGGGGACATGCAATGAAAAAAAAATGATCAATAGAAGCCTTCTTTGATACCATTGATCCAGATTATTTTCGGAACGAAATGAAAGAAAATATATTACAATGAAATACTCATGAAAATTTCTAGAAACAGAGAGATACAACAATTCATGATTTCTATTAATGAAATAATTGTACAGAGACAGTAAAAATATAGATTGCAAGACTCGCTAGAATAGTGGCAACTTTATCTATGAGAAGAGATGTGACGAATACGATCATTCACCAGAAGATGATTACAATGAGGATCTGATGGCCTTTTTATGATAAGAATGAATGTCAAAACCCTAGACATACAAAAACCTAACCCTAGGAGATGAAACACCAAATTCATGTGGGCCTTGTTGGAGTAAGTTAGTACATTAAGTTCCCGAGGTCATAACTTTTTCATACGATCTTCGTTTTAGGTGTGTGATAGCTCATTGAAAATATATTTTCTAGAAATGCACATTATGCCGTCAAACTTTGGCTTCGTCTACAGTTTGACTGTGGAACAAGAAAACATTGTTTAGAGCCCCAAAACGTCCCTAGAAGTACATAAAGATGTACTGACATGAAAACTTCCAAAATAAGCCAGTTGGAATAGGTGGGTGACCAAAAACATCCACCTAGATGATGTGTAGGGATTCAGGACAACCCCATAAGTGAATAACCCACAATTACAAATAATTGACCCCATTACAGAGAAACATGTTGAGCTGAAAAACGTCAAGATGAGCCAATTGGAATTTGGAACATGTGGGTGGCAACCAATATCCACCTGGATCAAGTAGAATTCAATTCTTCAGCCTACATTTTTAAACAAAGAGATGTGAGTTCAATATCATCTAGAATAACAACTTCTTGACCATATAAAAGTTGAAGAGTGTGGCCAGTGCTATTTTTTGTGGTTGTGCGTTCAACCCATAATGCATATGTGAGAAGAGTATGCCATTGGCAAGGCTTATTGTCAATATTCCTTTTCAGTATCCTGATTAGGGTTTTGTTAGTTGACTCATACTGCCCATTTCCCTGAGGATGATAGGTGGATGAGGTGAAGTGCATGACTCCGAATTTTCTCAAAAACCGAGTAAAATTTTTTGAAATAAATGTTGATCCGTTGTTTGAAATTATTTTGAGTGGAAGACCAGAGTGAGAAAATATATTAGATTCTAATAAGTTAATAACCTGCTCATCCTGTGCATTCTTAAGAGGGAAAAATTCGGTCCACTTGGTAAAGTAGTCATTTTTTGTCAAGATAAATACATGCCTTGAAGAAGATGGGGGGTTAATAGGGACGGTAAAGACTAATCCTCATTTAGAAAATGGGAAATCAGGTAAAACTAATTGTAAAGGCATAGCATAAAATTGTTCCCTGCCAGAAAAGTTTTGACATTTTTCACAAGCATGAATAAACTTGAAAGAATCTTGAAATATCAAGGGACAAAAATAACCAAACCTGATGATCTTGAAAGTTGTAGATTTTAATGCGAAATGGCCACCAATATGGAGGTTAGAATTTCTCAATCCATGAAATTCATTCAAAACATTTTTGGCTTCTTTATCATCTATACATCTTAACAACAACCCATTAACATATCTGTGAAAAAAGAACATTTCCCAAGATGAGGAACTTTGGGGCTGTCAAGCACAATATTCTACACTGATGCAAATCTAAATGACCTAGACAATTATGATGTAAGAGATAATAAATGATATCCTTGTACCAAGGATGATACGCAATATCTACATCAAGAATTTCGAGGTAAAACAATGCTGACAAAGCAGTCTCATCTTCCTCAAGAGAATCACTTGGTTCAAGATCTTGAGCCAAGTGAAGAGTTGTATCATGTCCCTTAATTGTCTTATTTGTAGTAATTGTTAGATCATGTTCTTGAATTTTTGCAAGCCAATGTGCAATTTTTCCTGAGAGATGATTTTGGGTAAGAAAAAACTTGACTACAGGCAAAGGGACTCTTACTTGCATTTTCTTTCCCAAAATAAAATGCCTGAACTTTCCTATAGCTTTTACCAAGGCAAAAGTTTGTTTTTCAGTTAAATTATATTTCACCTCATCATCTGACAAAATTTGACTCATATAGGATATAGGATTTTCTTGATTTTAGTCATCAACTTGCAGAAGAATGGMAAAAATTTCCTCTTTTGTGGAATTGGTATAAATGATGAAGTATTTATTAAAATCAGGCTTGGCTAAAACTGGTGCAGAGTTGATTTCCTTCTTGACTCCTATAAAATCCTTTTCTACCTCATCAATCCAAGAGAATGTTTTGTCCTATTTGAAAAATTATGAATAGGTTTAACCATCACACCGAAGTCGGGAAAAAACCTCCTAACAACGTTAATGGTTCCCATGAAAGATTGAACATCGTTCTTAGAGGTAGCAGTACAGAGGTTGATAATCATAACAACTCTCTCAGGGTCAACACTAATACTGCAGTCAGAAACAATATGACCATGGAGTTTTCCTTGAGTAACTCTAAAAATAGACTTAGAAGGATTCAATGACATACTGGATTTTCTACAATGTAGAAAGACTTTCCTAAGATGGCCAAAATGATCTGACTGGTTCTTAGAATAAACAATTAAGTTGTCAAGATAACCCTAAATTATCTTACTGATCAAATCGTCGAAATCTATTTTCACATCTCTCTGGAATGTGGCACCTACGTTTCTCAGGACAAAAGAAATGCATTTGTAGGAAAAGGTGACCCATTTCGTGGTGAATGTGGTTTTGTATTTATCATCCCTCTTGACTATAATTTAATTGTATCCAGAAAAACCGTCAAGTAGGGACATGTTGAGATCAATTCCTTCTTCCAAAATTTCCCTCCCCTTTTCTATTTTCCCAACTTTTTTTTTCTATTTCTTTTCCATCTTCTATACTTACCCAAATTCCCCTTTTCTTTTCCTTTTTTAGTTATTATACTTAGTCATTTTTTGAAAACGATGGGTTAGCGGGTTGGCAGACTCACGGATCCTCATCTCCATCCATACTCCCATATCATGAGTCCGACTGACTGTTGTATTATCCTATACTTAACCATTTTTATAGTCGCGGGTTTGTGGGGTTGAAGCTCTCACATTCCAAGTTTGGTGATATCCATTTTGCACCCAAAGATCCGTGATCTACATTAGCCTCGAAAGAAGCCACATACATTAGCCAAAATTCCAATTATCCTCGAAAGAAGCCAACATGCCAATGAGCCTTGAACTTAATGCCTTGAATTTTGTGGTTAATACAGAAGATGTTGAAGACAATTCACTTATCCAAAGCAGGGTTAACCAATTGTTGGAATTGGAAGAAGAACAGAAAAGAGCCCATAATCGAACCTCTCAAAGAGAACAAAGTATCAAAAGATATTTTTACCAGAGTGCAACTATGAAGAGATTTTAGAAGGGAGAACTTGTGTTACTTTGGAACAAGGCCAAGGAGAAAACATCGATGCATACAAAGTTTGAAGCACTTTGGATTGGACCATGCATTGTTCAAAAGATCCTACGCTTTGATTCCTATATGCTCCAAGACATGAAGGGTAAAATATTAATGTTTCTTATCAATGGGAAACATTTGAAAGGTTTCTTCACCTAAAAATTTCTCTTTTTCCTTGTACATAAATTTATTTTTCAGTTTGTATATTCTTACCTTTGACTCCATATCCCAATGGACAGAAGAACTAGGTCATAAAGATTCTGGATTCTTGACAACCCACAGTTGGAGCTAGTTGTTGAGATCAATTCCCACTTTTGAAATTTCCCTCCCCTTTTATATTTTTCCAAGTTATTTTCTCCATTTATTTTCCCTCTTGTATACTTACCCAAATTCCCCTTTTCTTTTCTCGTTTGTCTTTTCCCTTTCTAGTTATTATACTTAGTTGTTTTTCAAAAACAACGAGTTCACGGGTTAGCGGACTCACGGATCCTCATCTCCATCCATACTCCCATATCATGAGTCTGACTAGTTGTCGTATTATCCTATATTTAACTATTTTTACAATCGCGGGTTCATGGGTTCGAGCTATCAAATTCCAAGTTCCGTGATATCCATTTTGCAGCCAAAGATCCACGATCTACATTATGACCATCATACTTGTCATGGGTACCAAGCTCCTATGTTTTTCATTTCTCTTGTATCCAAGTCTGACCAACTACTCCCAACACTTAGCCAATTTTCTATCGTTCACAATCGTGGGTTCATGGGTTCTCGAGTTGGCGGGTTCACAAAAATTCCCAAATCCTAATTTATCTCGTCCATCCCCGCCACCTTTGTGTTTTTCCCAATACACATTTAATATGGTTTAATAATAATAACTCATCATAAAGGTTCTGTAAAGGTCATCATTAATAAATAAAGGGCTCAAAGAGATTTCTCATTAAACCACATTAAAGCACAATTTGCAGAAGATTATATTATCTCTCTCAAGTGATCATTTCAAATATTATCTAGATTAAAAGAACAGTCTCGTCAACTTATGGAAACAACAACTCAACAACAGTTCTGCAGAGATACTTTGAATATTTTTGGACATGAGGACCATAACTTTCATTGGTCTAGAGCATATTCTTACTATTCATCCCCTTCTACTCAGAAGGAAGTGATCTGGACATTCGAAATTGCTTGAGTAGGTTGTGTCCCTAAGGTTTTTGACTGCAAGGAACTGGTTTCCTGGTGCGCTGAGAAATACATACCGAGTCAATGGATTTTTCAACTGCGAGACCATTCTCTCATCTCTCTTTCACCCCAAATGTTTCATAAAATGTTGAAGCTCCCTAACCTAGTGTTTACCTTTCGGGAAATTTCTTAGTTATTCACCAAAGTGATAGGCCAAAAACGTACCGCCAACATTTCTCGTATGATTCTTTATATATTATATTTACAGTCAAGGAACAAGTTGTTTTCGATAGGAAAAACTGATTTCCATTGAAATCTCCTCTCAATTGTCACAATATAAAAAGGACAACAAATTCTTCATGTCTTCTTATTTGGTGTTTGCGATAACACATTGCTATCAATTTATGAAATTGTCTATCTGTAGGAAGGTGAACTGTGAACTTGACCCAATGACCTTCTGATACCAAGCGTTATGGAGACACACAGATTCTTTGCATTTTTATGAAGTTTACAATGATTTTGTTTCGGTTTTCAAAGGATTATTGTTTGGAAAAGATACCTCTAGAATATCAGACCAGGAAAATAAATTCTTGGATAAAAAGAGGACGTTGGAGAAAATGGAAAATCATAATGTTATGAGGATTTTCTGTTTTAAGGAAAATCCCTCCTTCCTTCCATGCCATGTAACTGATAAAATGTTTGTTATGAAAGTCACAAGGAAGTATAATTTCTGGTTGAACTTTTTCCATGAGAAACAAAAAAAGCAATTCATAACTTTGCCTTGGAAAATTGGGGACTTTATATTCAAAAATATAAAAAAAATCAATGAATTTGCAAACCACTTCCACAATCTGAATCTGAAATATGATGAAAAGATAAAAGGGTTTGACCCTAACAGAATTTCTGTGGAACATATGTTGGTAGTAGGTTTCATCAATTCATTTATCCATATTGTTCTGAGTGAAGAAGAATATAACAAGTTAGGCGCTCCTGCTCACAATGTTGGTGACCTGGAAACGATACTCAATACCAATGAATTTTACAAGAAGAAAGGAAAGGGTCCCAACGAGAAGAGCGCCTAGTCCCCAACTGTTACTCCTAAAACTACAACATCTCAGAGAAATGCTACAATGGCCCACCCATCTATAAAAGTGACCAATAGTATTTCAGGTGGAGGAGGAGAAAATAATCCCTCTCTGAGAAAAATTGAAAGCTCACACAAAATTCCTATGAGGAAAAAGAGGAAAAACATAGTGCAAGAGGAAGAAGACCAGTGCATAGAGAGTGATATCAACAGCTTCTCCCTTGAAGATATGGAGCTCGAAGAAGACATCGATAAAATGCTCCCCACACTAGATAAGCTAGGGAACACGACCCACCAGAATCCATCATTGGAAATTATTGAGAATAAGACCTTTGATGAAGAAGAGTCATTTGTGTTTTAGAGCGTTTTCTTTGACAACGAATCTAAGAAATTGATTATTGAAAAAAGTGATGTGAAGAATAAGAAATGGAAATCATGTTAAGAGGTTAACCTAAGAAATATGTAGTCGTCCCATATTTCTAGAATTCACAGAACAACCAGGGATACTCTAGATGACTCCATATGCAGTCTTGAAGTGGAAAATGCAAAGTTGAAGGATAGGATCAAGGAGCTGGAAGACACTTTAATACCTCTTCCACTTCTTTCCAGTCCTTTGACAATAGTTGGACCCGCAACACCTGTTGCTAAAATATAGGGATCCTCAATCCTACTTACATCAGGCAGGAGCTATGTGGAGAAAAATATTAAGAAAATAATGGTATTGATCATAGAGGCTTGGGAAATTTCAAAAAACAAGGTTTCTTTTGGCTCAAGGGTGCATTCTTTCCATGAGTATTTTCAAGCTGACCTAAAAAATGAAGAAGGTTTTTACCTTGATGTTGTGGTACCATTTGGAATCAAAGTTTCCAATACGACATAACTAAGGAGAAGAGGGGAGGATATGCCCTCTCCAAGCTGGATAAAATAGTTGAACGCATGCTAGAAAGAAAAGATAAAAAACTGGAATAATATTGTTAAAGCATGTAGCCAAGCTATATCAAGGAGGGAAGAATTATTCAAAAGGATTACAGTGGTAGACTTAGCCGTAAGCACTAACAAAGTCCAATATCCCAAATTAATCCTGCACTCGTTGTTCCTAACAAAACAACATTTTGATGAACAAGTTGAGATTCTTAAAGGGTTGTCATTTGAAAAGTTATATGTTATACTTGAATATGATGAGGATGACATAGAAAATTGACTAGTAGACTACTCCGTGAAAAATCGACACATTGAAGAAGCATTACATGGAATTTCCCTTGATCTGAGGGACTTGGAGGGCAATCTGTTCAACATCAAAATCTGGTATGAAATCAACATGGCACCAATGAAAAATTACATCAAAGAATGCTTCAAGAAAGCTATAAATAAATTGACCAATGAGGGGCAAGAAACAATTAAGAAGGTTCATGTAACCATTAATGAAAATGATAAAAGGACATCAGCAAGCAAGTGAAGATAACGAGAGACCATCATAGTAAGTTTATGTTGATCACATTTTTCTTTCTTTGTTAGTTCCTTCATCCAATCATTCCACCTCTTTCACTAAAAAGGTTTAACCAAAGATTTATAACTTCTCATTTTCTTCTTTCCAGGTCTTTTTGTTCTAATTTCTACCACTATCCTCCTTCTGCGAGCTTATTTCTTGTATTTATTTGCTTTATGGTCCGCGAGAGCCCCAATCCTAGTATTTAATACAAACGCATTTTAAATTTCAAAGAATATGTAACAAACTATATATTTTTTAGAAATTTCAAGAGAGCTATTTTGGGAACAATCTCGATTATACTTTGTAACCCTGAGTTTAGAATATAAAGTATTTGAGGTTGATCTATCATTATCTTTATTTGAGCTTCCCATGTGTCCAGTCTATTAAAGTTCTCTTATGCATGTAGAACATATTCTTTTTATTTTTATGTGATCAAAAATCTTTATTTTAAACTATGATGGATGTGAGGAAATTTTGCTTATTTGCTTTAAATGTCTGAATGTGCTTGGTTCCTGGTCCTTTCTCAGGAACTTTCTTTAAAAAAGAAAAAAACACATTTTCCTTTTATTGTTCTTGAGATTTTTATATTTCTTTGATTACCATGATGAACTTCTGTAAAGTCCCATATTCTGAATATCTAAAGTCACAGAAAATTTGAAGTAAAGAGGAGTACCACCTCTATAAAAACAAAGGGGGATTTATATCCTCGTGAGGTTGTCATCTCAGTCCTAACGGATTCAAGTGTCAACATGACATTATTTGAATCGTCTACCTGTTGTAGGATCATCTCCATGTTAGGAAGTGGAAAATTATCTTTAATGCTGGCTCTATTCAAAGAACAAAAGTCAACACATAACCTGATCTCACCAGTTTTCTTTCGCACATTAACCAGATTTGAGATCCATTCCTAATACCTTACTGGAAATATAATTGATCTTTTATTAACTTTTTGACTTCCTTCCTGATAGGAGTTTCAAGGGTAGGGTTTACAGGCCTTTTTCAATGCCTTGTTGGTTTCACCCATTTCTTGATAGGGATGGCACATTAGATGATTTTGGGATCAAACCCACGAAGATCCTCATACAACCAAGAAAATACATCCTTGAATTCAAAAAATAAATCCATGAATCTTTCATTTTCCTCTTGTGAACACTAGGATCCTATTTTAAGAATCTTGGGATCATCTGAGGTTCCAATGTTCACGGAGAAAATGTCTCCAAATTTCCTCTTTGACTCCTCTTCTACAATATTTTCCTTTTTACCAACATCACTCATTGAAAATAAACTCTCAATATGAGTCAAGCCTTTTAGAAAAATTATCATCTTCAATAGAAATCACTTCCTAAGGCTTAAGAAGTTCATTTTGTAAGAAAGCACGAATATCCTCATCATTTTTGAAAACCTACCATGATTCAACATTGTTAGGTATATGTGGACTATATAGAGACAAAAAAGTGAAATAAGTTCATTGTGGTAATAGTTGTCGAGTAGGAGAGGCAATCAAAACTTGCAACATGTTAGCCATGGTGTTAAGCTCCCTTTTTATGTGAGTGATGTTGAAATACAACATATTTGAAATCAAGGCCCAAACAACCTGAGTGTATCTTTTAATCATATTGTTATTGGGGTTATATATTTTTCTAACAAGGTTAACTACAAGCTCAGAATCACCAAATATATTAAGATGACAAAAACCCATATTATAATCATTTTCGATACCTAACAATAGGGTTTCAAACTCATCAACATTGTTGATGCAAGAAAATTCTAACCTGAAAGAAAATTTATAAACTTTTCCTATAGGTGAGTAAAGGATAATACCAGCTCCATTTCCTTCACTGGAGCATGCACCATCAAAGTGCATATGCCACATTTTTTCATCATATTCAAATTATTCGCGTGGCATGTCATCTTCTTATATGAAAATAGAGTAAACACCTAGGCTTTCCTCAATATAATTGACATTTAGTAGAGGAACTTTCTCAATGTAAGGTGAGATATGATCTTCTCTAAAAACAATAACATTATTTCCATCCTTAGGGATAGACAAATGTGCCCCATCTAAATACAAGTAACCACCCATTAGGGCTTACCAGTCTCTCCCCAAAATAATTTAGTACTTGCAGATAGGAATATCAATGACTTGAATGTTAAGGGTGGTGCATATTTTTGGATGTGGGCAAAGTACTAAGGTTATATATTTGATCTCATCAATCATGGATTGTTGTTGATTATTATAGGAGAACATGTTTCTCACATTTTTGTTTGTACAAGAGAGGCCTAGCTCTTCCATAATGATCTTTGACATGACACTTGGGCCTGCTTCCATAATGATCTTGACATGACACTTGGGCCCGAGCCACCATCAATGAGGCAAAAATGGACTATTTTAATTTAAAAATATTTACGTAATTATAAAAAGGGGGGTAATTTACAGATCTACTAAAGTTATTTACACCTATCATATTCACATGATATTCTTCTTCATCCTGATCTTCCGTGAGATTGGCTATGTTGGAAGTTTTACCTTCCATGAAATCTCTAAGATGTCGCTACTATTCTGGTACATGTGGCAATCAGAGGTTGTCGCCTCTTTGGAGTTGGTGCTCATAAAAGATGAGATGTAATGCATTTGGAGCTTGCTTAACATCTTAGGAAGACGAGGTTTTTTCCCGGGTTGGTTTCCTCTTGAAAAATCTGTGTCTTATAATTGTGAATGAATGCTGTGTGATTGTTGTTATTC
The DNA here is from genome assembly GCA_010110895.2 of Picea sitchensis. Taxonomy (NCBI): domain Eukaryota; kingdom Viridiplantae; phylum Streptophyta; class Pinopsida; order Pinales; family Pinaceae; genus Picea; species Picea sitchensis. The sequence continues at coordinate 10,786 of SNQJ01S0123493.1, read as the reverse complement.
ATGTTATCCGCTTTATGTTTATAACTCGGATTTCACAAAGAAATAATGCATCGCCATTAAGATTAATGATTAAAAGTTAAAATTGTTAATAGTTTACCTTAACTGATTCACCCTCTCGCTAAGTTCATACCTCGTAGTTAATTGCATCGAAAGCGTGTTCCTTTAGTGTAAGGAAGATCCTGCAGTTAAATCATGACTATTCATGATGGTTCAACCAACAAGGCAGCCATGTTTAATGGCACAAATTTTGCTCGAAATTAATAATGAGAACATACTTTAATGTCTCGGGAGCAGATGTTTGGGAAGTAGTAGAAACAAAGACACAATAAAAACCAACCGGTTTCTGTCTAAAGATGAAAATTAGAGTTCACCTTAATGCAAAATCTATGAATGCTATTCTGGTCCTCAAATAACTGTGAATTTGTGAAAGTAATAAATCTCAAACTACTAAAGAAATGTGGGAAAACCGATAAGTAGCTATGAGGGAAATGAGAAAGGAAAAGATGCCGTTTCCAAACTCATAGACTAAGATTTGAATAGCTGAGAATGAATGAGGATGAAAACATAAGTAAGTTTTTCTGAGAGTTGATGAAATGGTGAATGCTATGGAGGGGGCCCAGAGAAACAATTGATGACTCCAATTTCTAGTACGTAAAATCTTGAGATCTCTACCCTGGAAGATTCAACTTAAAGTCTCGTGAATAGAGGAGATGAGTGAACTCAAGACATTATCTCTTGACCAATTGCTAGGAACATTAACCGCTTATGAAGTGAGGATTAGCATAGATCAAAAACTCATCTAGGGAAGCCTCATTCAAAGTGGTAGAAAAAAGAATACTGAAGTCCGAGATGGATGAAATCAGGCAAAATTTGTAAGAAGGTTAAAACTGATCGAAAGTACAACGAAAAAGCTACCTTTTAAGTGTTTCAACTGCAGCAGGGCATTTTGCTACCAAATGTCCTCATAAAGGAAAGAATCAAACCCAGCCGATGAAGAAAGAGTTCCAAGGAAGAAATATAATAACGGTACTGCTATAAGAAGAAAAGAAAAGTCTCAGGTGTAAATAATGATGATTCTATTTAAAACTCGATAGTGAATCTTCCCATGAAAACTAAGAAGATGAATTCATGCTCATGGCCATAGAAGAACTTGAGCCTAATTGTTCAGAGGATGATATGGACGATGAAGTGGATATGGAAGGTGAGCCGACTTCAGGCTCCGAAGAAATAAATAGATCGAGAATAAAGAAAGAAAACAAAATGCTTATTAACTAAAGATGAAACAAATACAATAGACATTCCCTATTGAAGCTGGGAACTGAAGAGGCTAAGAAAATTGAAGAAATCCTAAAACAAATTTAGTCAAGGTAGATCCAGATGTTAACACCTAGAAGAAGAAGTTGTAACTGCTAAAAAGGAGTTAGAAAAATATCAAGCCCCGTACAATCGTAATATTTCTAGTATCAAAGCTTCATAAGAGCTAAACAATATTTTAAAATCGCATTAAAGACCTCCACTTAATAAATCCGCCTAGGATATGAAGAAGATGCAAACAACAGTAGTTAAAGAATACGTAATCATCCAATGTGATTAAGTTTAAAATCAGCAAGCAGTTGGAAGGATCTAAGATAAAAAATATTGAAGCATGTCCATTTTCCAATAAAACAAACTCAAGTAATAAGAAAGAGCAAGAAATGTTGATTCAATCAACAAACTTGTACAGCCAAGAGGTCCAGAAAAGAGGTCAAAAAACAGAGTTCATAATGCAGACCATAATTACAAACATAAGGACCAAACGTCAAGGTATTATCTTCCTAGGAATCAACCAAGATTCGGAATGCTAATTTCTTCAAATGGTTATTGTTTTTGCCGCTATAACTTTGGGCACAAAGCAACCAACTGTGTTTATAATCTCAGAAACATTCAAAGATCGATGGCAAGAGTAGCATCATCTCAAAGATCGTGCTTCCCTACCATTAGGTAAAAGCAGGATACCACACTGAAATACTAATCCATTTGATTCTTTATACAATGAACCAAAATTCTACAACTACTCTAACTTTGGACACACGATACGAAAGTGCACCGAAGCGACCATAAGCGAAGAATTAAAATGAAATATACAACAACAAAATGTATGGAGAAAGAAAGATAAGTCTCATTGTAACCTGTGCTCTCGGGCCTGTGAGACGGTATGACCCCCGGTACATTGACAAATGATGTTCAAAGCACATGTCGGAGATAAGGAGAAGTTTATTACCCCGTTCTGAGCGTGAAGTCGGAAATAACCTTTGGAAACAATGCACCGTGAAAGGTCGAGGGAACAGAATGGTTAACCGAGCAATGGAAGGGGAAAAGCTCGAACGGTTATTTGTAGATGGGTTAAAGCAATAAACCTACCTGTAAGCCGTGATGTGATAAAGATGTGAAGTTCAAGCATCGCTAAAGACCGTGGTAAAATCAAAGAGGTCTGCCAGAAAACTAGCTGCCAAAGGAGTAAGAACAAAAATAATGTTTACATTCTAAAAAGAGGGAAGAGAAGAATGTCATCTAAGTAAATATAATGAAAGTCGGCTGTGGCACAGAAGACTGGGAAACCTACACTTTGATCATCCGACAAAACTCAAAATGTGAGCAGCAGTAAGAGATTTTCTATAAATATCAAAACCGCATGATATTGTGCGTAAGCCATGTCAAATGGGAAACCTAATTTAACTCCGCTTAAATCAAAAAGTTTTCCATCGCCAAGCAAACCCCTTCAGTTAGTTCATATGATCTGCGGTGGCCCATCAAGAAAGGAAGGTACGTAAAGAAAACTATTTTATGTTGGTTATTGATGATTATTCCAGATTGACATGGGTTGCGCTCCTCAAAGAGAAATCTTAAGCATTTGCCAAGTTCAAACACTTCAAAGCGTTGACTCAAAATCAAACTGGAAGGAAAATAAAGCTATCAGATCTGACAGAGAAGGAGAGAGTTCACCAAGACAATTCAAGGATTGCGGATAAGCATGGGATCATAAGAGAATACACAATTGCAAGAACGCCTTCAACAAAATGGAGTGGTAGAAAGACGGAATAGAACACCAAAGAAATGGCACGATCAATGATGAAGAAAAAGGATATTTCTCAAAACTTATAGGTAGAAGCAATTCATACAGATATGCACATTCTTAATAAAGCACATTTGAGACCAAACAAGGATAAGACTCCATATCATCTATGGTTTGAAGACCTCGCCACTATTAAGCACTTCAAGGTCTTTGGAAGCAAATGTTACATCAAGAATAATGATGAAAATCGTAAGTATGATGACAGGGTCGATGAAGGAATCTTCTAGGATATGCTACAAATAGCAAAGGCTACGGATGCTATAACAAGAGACTGTGATAGAATGGTCGCATTAGCATAGATGTTAAAGTAGATGAAGAATGAAGACACCAAATACGTAGATGATGAAGAGTCATGCTTGGATGATGAAGATGAAGAACAAACCAAGGGTCACAGAGCGGAAGAATCCGGTTTCGCAGGGTGAAGAAGGAGGATACCCACCACCACCAGAAAGCCTCTTCCGCACTATTAGAAAGAATCATCCCAAAGTCAAATCATTGGTGATGAGAACAAAGGGTTCGTGACTAGAAGGAAAAATTTGGCAGAATCTGAAAAGTCCCATGTGGCATTTTTATCTGGCTAATTGAACCAAAAGCTTTAATGAAGCCTGTGAACACAAAGACTGGATAGCAGCCATGAATGAGTGAGTTGGACCAGATTGAAAAGAATAACACCCGGGATCTTGTGCCTAGACCTCAAGAATGTGATGATCAAAATGGGTCTTTAAGAATAACAAGTTAAATGAACAAGGTCGGACTGTGAGAAATAAGGCAAGAATAGTCTGCAAGGGATATGCTCAAACGTTTCATCAAAGTCTTGAAGGACAAGACTTTGATGAAACTTGTTCCGCTGGCAAGAATGGAGGTTATAAGAATGTTTTTAGCCCATGCATGTCACAAATCCATTCAAAGTATACCGATGGATGTCAAATCAGCATTTCGAATGGGGAATTTAGAAGAGGAAGTGCATATGGAACAACCAGAATGGTTATTTCTTCACGATAAACCTGACTATGTCTGAAGCTGAAAAAGGCATTGTATGGGTTGAAGCAAGCACAAGAGCCCGGTATGGGAGACTGGACAAACATCTACACGACAAAGGCTTCAAGAAAGATTCCCCCAGATAGCGTTCTGTATACCAAATCAAGGTGCTAAATTTACCTGGGTTGCAGCTAGTTTCTGAGTGCTGATATTACTTTTTGGCTGTACTAGCCACTCCTCTGCTCAATGGTTTGCTAATGCAATGAAATCCAAATTTGAGATGTCTATGTTTGTAGAGCTGTCATATTTCCTTGGTCTCAAATTACTCGTAATGATGAAGGTTTATTTCTCCCAAGAGAAATATTTAAAGGAGATGTTGAAAATGTTTCAAATGGAAGATGCCTCTCCCGTGAGTACACCCATGGTCCGGTGGTCGCAAATTGAGCAAAGATGATACTACCCCGTGAAGTGGATCAAAGGTTATGCCGTGACTATGATAGGAAGCTTGTTATACATCACTATAACGCGACCAGACATAATGCATGCCGCTGGGATGGTCTAAGATTTCAAGCTCCATTCTGGGCGTAGTCACTTAGTATTTGTCAAAAGAATTTTCAAATATCCTAAGGCACTCTGGCCTTATGGTTTGGTACCCAAGAAATCAAAACTGTCAGCTGATGGCATATCTGCATCTAGATTGGGCAAATTGTGTAGATGAGAGAAAGAGCACTAGTGGAGGTGCATTCCGGTGATTCGTTAGTCGCATGGCTAAGAAAGAAGCAAAGTTCTATAGCTCGCTCTACCACGTAGCGTATCACGCTGTACCGTGATGGTGGTGTACCTGTGTAATATGGATGATACAAGCTCTTGTGGACTTGAAGGTAACATATGAAGAACCCATTCTCAATCGCGGATAATGAAAATTATTAGTTGCTTCAAAGAACTCAGCCTTTTATTCGAAGACTAAGCATATACCTTTGAAGTATCATTTTAAGAAATGATACAATAAAGTGGTACGCTTGTAAAGACATTCCCTCCATCTGGAAAGCGCATTGTTGATATATTTACCAAACCTTTACCCAAGACACAGTTTGAATACTTTAGACAGAAGATGGGTGTCCTACACTCCTCTAACTAATCTCTGCACCTTGTTAGGGGAGCGTGTGCTTACAGATCACCTGAAGAGACATTTGGTCTTCATATCAGTATTGAATATAGGAGTGTAGCTGTGTTGAATTTGGTTATGAACAAAAAAGATTGACATGTATATAAGAAGTGGTTTTGGAGTAATATAAGAAGACTATTTGAGAGCAACATGGAATCCAGATTGAATATTGAGAACTATTCGTGAAATTTGCTTAATCGTGCTCTCAAAGAAAAATTAGATGTCTGCAGAGGTTGTTGCAAAGGGAGCATAGCTTTACACATCTTTGACATGCACAGATCCGAAGATGTACAGCTGGAATGAAGAAGATTGTAGATGCAAAGAATCTCTTGTTTGTTGCAAAGTCAGAGCACAGATGATGGATTAGAGGTGCACAGGTCCAAAGGATATTTTCAAAAGAAGCCTGGTTAACAACTTGGTATTACAAAGGAATGCACAAAGCCCGTGGAGCCCCAAGAGAACACCAAACCCTTTGGCCCTGATGTCGCGGGGAGAAATGAAAGACATATTGCCATACATATTGCCATCAATGCCAAGGGGAGATTGTTGGAGATATGGCTATAAATAAGACCGACGCAGATGGTTAAGGTTGGTATTGATGGCTATAATGACAAGCAACACGACGTAAACACGACCGGGTTGGAAGCTGCGCAATGCATGTCGCAACACAACGCAATCACGCATGTCGCAACACAAATAATTTTAACTCGACAGTCAAACACGATCGTTGGGAGCGAAAGCAATGTGATGTCGCAACACAAATGCTAACTCGAGGCCGGAACACACGAAACCGGAACACGGTCGCCGGAACACAGATCAGCCGGAACATGAATGCCGGAACACGACCGCCGGAACACGCATGCCGGAACACGATCATTGAACACGCATCACCGGAACACGAATGTCGGAACACGAATGCCTTCGAACACGATCATTGAACATCGGGCTGAACACTTAATGCTCGAACACGACCGGGCTGAACACGAATCGGCTCGGAACACAACAAGCATGAGGTGGTATGTGTAGTGAGGCAGAGTAAAGAGCCATTTTAAACGTGGAGAACGCTAGCATGGGAAAAGCAAGAACTAATAAACGAAAAAGGAAACTGCAGTTTCTTGAGTTAAGAAAAAATACTTTTAGTCTAAAATTAGATCGGGTAAATACAGGAGGAACAGAGCATTGCATGATGTGGCATATGTAGGAGGCATGCAAAGAGTCAGCTCAGAAAAATCAAGGAGAATGATAGCATGCAAAAGCGTAAGAAAGAAATGAAAGAAAGGGAAATCAGAGGTTGGAGCGAGAAACGCATGGAAAACCTCTCTCGCATGTGGTGAATCTATATAATGCTACTGAACAGATGAATAGTTGTCGTCATGAGAAAAAGAGGAAGCGCCCGGATTTGAGAAAAGCAAGGAGGAGAACTCACAGGATGTGAAGAAGGACAGCATGGGCTTCAGAGGGACAAGGAAGTTTGCGCCAGATCAAAGGTACAAAACGTAATCCTCTGTATCGAAGCAAGAAGAAGACTTAGATGGTTAAATCAGAGTAGCATAGCATAAATGGTAAGCAGGCTATATCAGAATAAGTAAATTGGTTTGAGAAAGATTTTTATTCAAGAAACTAGGGTAGGGTGGTGCTAGGGAGACGTATGTCTCTTTCTCCTCTAAGTGGGTGCTTGTAGAATCAAGGCTGGTGCCTATCTCAGCTATGTTGAAGTAAAAAGGAAGTCGATGTTTTTACCCAGTGGGTGCCTGGACTCGTGGGTTGGTGCTCTCACCATTGATACCGGCAATCTGGAGGTTGGTCGCCTTTGAGTTGGTGCTCATAAAGATGAGATGTAACAAAGTTGGAGCTTGTTGAACATCTTAAAGAAGACGAGGTTTTTTCCCCAGTTGGGTTTCCTCTGAAAAACTGGTGGCTTTATACTTGTGAATGAATGTCAGGTGTGATTGTTATTCATGTTATCCTGCTTTTATGTTTATGACACTGTTTTTTCACAGTAAAGACTTACTGGCACTAAGATTAATGATTAAAAGCTAAAATTGTTAATAGTTTACCTTAATCACCACCCCTCAGCTTAAGTTCACATAATTTCAGAATATTGAGGAACCATCACAACTCTAATTGGAAAAACACTAGAAAGAAATCTATTATCCAAGGAGACACAATTAAGAACTACATTTCAAATGTTATCTAGAGGTTGTCTTATGATAGATTATCAAGATTGCATGAAATATCCTGGCCCTTTTCTTCAAATGCTAAACTTTCCATCTTCTCATTGGGTTGTAACGTGTGTTTGGGAATGGGAAAGATATCTATCTCAAGTAGAAAATAATGATATGAAAGAGGAGAATGTTCAGGGTTTTGTCAATATAATGACAGTTATAGTTATTGATAATCATGGATATGCATGACAACTTATATGGTTGGTAACCATATTTGGCATTCCTATCTACTTGGGACTCCATAAAATGAGGGAGAATTATGCGACTGAAATTATTTATGAGCTTTTTATTAATAGTTTTAAGGAAATTGTTGGTATGGATCATTCAATGCACTGCAAAAAGATGGTATAAGCCTCGAGAAATGGAGCATCAGTAATGCCAGGAAAAAAGAGTGTCATTTGTGTCAGACTACAACTATAAAATTCATCATATATGCTTATTAATCATTTTATGGCTCATAGGATCATTCTTGCATTTAAAATAACATGCAAGTTTTCAACGATTTCAAAATTTGAACATCTTGTATGTGAGGCTTATGCATACTTGTGTTGTAGTCCTGAATGATTTTCATAGTTTCAACATTTTGTTAACAATTGTTACAAATGGAAAGAAGCTACTAAAATATGTTGATACAAGGTGCATACAAGCTTGATAAATATATGGATCTATGTTTAAGATTATATAACAAAGCATAACATTAGCGAGTTTCCAATTGAAAGAGCACTAGCTCTATGATAGTCAAATTGTGATAAAAGGGGATAAAACAACAATTTAATGAACTTGATATGGAAGATAATGTTTTGGAGGCTTATAATAATAGTTCATCTACATATTTTCTTGTTCAAAATATAGAAAATGAGGGCTGAGATTAGAAATGAGAAATTGATATAACCCAAGATTCTATCTAATCCAATATACATGATGGAACTCTTTTAGTATTTCTGTTCCATTGGTCGTGCAAGCAATAATGATTGGAATAACACAAATGATGTGATTCTTGTTATTTGACTGACTTCATTGTTCCTTTATTTTTTGGGTAGGTTGGAAATTCTTTATGGTATCAAGATTACTATATGTCAATTTGAGGATCCATTTCAGGTAAAAAATAGGTTATACTTGTATTCTTCATTTTAACGTTGGAGCTATATTTCCTTGATGAAAAATATTTTACGATTGATGTTTTGATATTTGACTATTACAATGTCTTTCTTGTCTGTGATAGGAACATTAGAGAATTTTTGAGGTAAAAAAATGGGCCTAAAAAATGTGCTATCAACATCAAATTTGAAAGAACTAATAGATTCAAGATGATGATATCAACGACAACGGTAAATTTATTTGGAGGGAAATAAAACCTATTTTTGTATCATTGTAATTCTTTGATCTATTCTTGCGGTGTTTACTCAAATTTCAAGTGTAAGCACTCATTAGAGATTCAAGATCCAACGAGTACCCACTTCACATACTTTTGATAGACCCATAGTGATATAAATTGGAAATACATGAAGACAATGTGTTTAATATTCAAGAAACATGTTTTTGTTTTCATGTATTTCCAATTTGTCTCATGGTGGGTCCATAAAAATATACGACAGCATTAGTTGATGCAAAATTTAATTCCAGATCCAAGGAGTGCCTACATCTTGTAATTTGAGTAAACCCATAAGAATATAAGTCAAATTATGATAAATAAGGTGTTTCTTTCGCTTGAAAATATAACCTTATTTAATTATTTTAACCATGGTTTTATTTTTTTCCCTTAGGAGGCCCATTTTATACCTCAAAATTTATCTAATGAAGCTATAATTTTATGAAGCAGAGGCCCATTTTCACATAGATAGCAGTCATTGATTAAATGATAAATAACTAATTTAACAAGACTTCTACTCATCGGGAATGGGCTCATTCAAGTACATGAAGTTTCCATGATGTCTAGCTCTAATATTTGGGCAAATTTTAATGGTTTGTTTATTTCTTGCATTTGGAGCATTTTTCCAAGTTTGGAAGTTTCAATATTTTGGTTAAAGATTGAGTTATTCTCTTGAATGCTTTTATTTCTCATATAATTCTTGACTGAACCCTTTTTCATAGCTTGATTGGTTTCATCTAATTTCCATTGATTCAATGGTTTGGGTTAAAGTTAAATACATTTGTTGAGTTAAAAAAATATTTTGGTTCATCATGCTTTATTTGAGAAACATATGGTATTAGGCTTAATATATAGCTTTGTTTATTCTCTAGGAATTCAATATGTTTTCCATAATTATTATTGTTTTCTTTATATCTTTGATGGTTCAAGAAAATATGTTTTTATTTCCTTTCACTTTTTGCCATGGCTTGAGCATCTTCAACTTCTTTAGAATTTACATGAATTAAGCATCTTCACCTTTTAGAGTTAAGCATCTTCACCTTTTAGAAAAGTATCGGCTCAATCAAACCCTAAGTCGATTCGAAACAATTAAATGGGTCAAAATGACTATCTAAATGAAAAGAGAAAAGATCAAATTCGAGTGTTTCAATAAAATGAATTTGATATCAAGAAGTCTGGTATAAACATCTCAGCAAGAAGTTGAAGTTGAAGAAGTTGAAAAAGTCGAAAGTCGAAGTCAAAGAAATCGTGGGTCGAAATCGAAGAGGTCGAAGAAGTCGAAGGTCGAAGTCAAATAAGTAGAAGAAGTCGAAGGTCGAAGTCAGATAAGTAGAAGAAGTCGAAGTCGAAAATGAAGCAAGTCAGGATGACCAAAGTCGAATTACACAAGTCGATTTTCTTCTAAGCCGAGTCGGTCCAAGAAAGAAGAAACCTAAAGGTCGAAGTCGAAGCAAACTTAAATTCGGAAATACAAGTCAGGTCGAGGATGAAGCAAGTTAGGTGGACCAGAATCAAAATACTCAAATTGAAATTGGCCCATGGTATTTTTGGTTGTGAACTCTATTTAAAGAATGCATCTCTCCATTGTAGGTTGTTGAGGATTATTGTAAGAGAGCTCTACTCATTTGGTGGTTTGGTCCTCGAAGAGGCAAGTGAACTAAGTTTTTTGTGATATCAATATGTTATTTCTTCTCTATATTTAATGTTCTTGTTACTTGCACAATAAATTTTCTTGTTCTGTTAATTGTTCCAGGTATATCACAATGTGCATGATAATGTTAAATATTGGTAAAGAGTGATTTTTTGTGATTGTGATTGTTCCTGTGACCTTTGTGGGTTTGTGCACCCTTAACGCCATGCCTTCTTCATTGCAATATTACTTGAAATTTCCAAATAGCACATCCATAGATTTCAACGTTACCAAAAATCCCAAGTGC